>JAQFYB010004298.1:0-16687 GCA_034694085.1 Pogonognathellus longicornis
CCGTTTTCGAAATAACCGGGGTGCCGCATAATTCGGTTTTTCGGATAAAACCCGCCATAACTCCGGAACGGTGGATTCTCAAGAAAAGTATATTTCACAAAATGATTATAATATAAACTAGTTTCACCTCCTCTAATGTCAACCGCAAACACAACATTTGGTTCCCGACCTAGAAGGTCTAATTTGGAGTTACTGAATGAGGTTGCCCTCATTTAAAATATCTTTTTTATATCCTTAGGCTGTTGTGAAGTGAGTATTGAGCTGTCCAAATAAGCGGGATTTTGAATGTATTATTAGCAAAACATTAAAGCCACTCAAGTTTAGCAAAAAGTTAAACTTCCATTGAATAATCCCAAAGCGCCGAAAATGAATTCAGCATATTAAATATATCTAAGTTTAACTTATTTTGGTACATTGTGCGTGCGCAATGCGCATCAAGGGGGAAAGAGTACATAATGTATGTAATTAAGTTCTATTATTAGTACCCTTGAAGATGCCTCCTGACGTACAAGAGGGCATTTTAGGTGTACGAACATATATTATACATGACCATTTTATGGACTGTTTATCCCCCATATTTTTATTTTTTCTATATCCCTACTAATCTACTAATCTACAATTAAAAATAAAATAATAAAATCACATACCTTGTCGTGTGCAATTAGTTGAGTTTTTACGTGACCATTTACTGCGGTGCGCCCCACTGCTTGACGAGTTTCTAATCCCCAAATTGTACACGTGGTATCTATACTCGAAGTTCCAATCAGATTCGGATCAACTTCGTTCCAGTCAAATGAGGTTAGCGGAGCACAAAAGTCAGAATTTTTGTTGTTATTCAATAAGCACTCCAATTTTATTTCACTATCAGCAGACCTCCATACTCTTAGATAATCCCCAGAAGTAGCTAAAAGATCCGGGTAAATGCCTTTACTATCAGGAATCCAAATAATTTTAGTTGCAGGATACGGATGATCCAAGGTCGCTTTGGGTACAAATTCGGAGCTTTCTTCATCTAAAGAAACTATTTGCACTTTATTGTTATATTCTTCCACGAAAGACCCTAAGGCCAAACGAAACCGTTTGTCCGGACGTACAGACCTTTAAAGGATTAAAATGAAATTCATAGTACATTAACAATACAATACTTATCCGAACATAAATATTAAAAACACGAAATTATTCATTTAAAAAATAATATTTATTTGATATTGATGATAGGAACACCTAATCCTAGTGCAATTGTAATTCATACCAGTTCATAGCATATAAAGGCCAAGGTGCCTCATATTTGTAAATTTCCTTTCGTTTAGCAGACTGAGTTGCCATTTTGATTCCTCTGGGGTCAACAATGTAATTTATCCTAAAATTGAACCACTAATCACTTCGTACTGTGATTGTTGATGACAGGCAACTGAAACCGTACTATCAAAATCTGAAAATAAAATAAATGTTTAAGTTTTATCCTCACATTTTCTTGCTAACTTGCTATTAACGTTACGTTTACGTTTAACATCAAATATTTTTGTCAATCACATAGGTCATGCATCATGATTGATGGATTCATGATACATAATGCATAAAATAAATTATAATGAATGCATAATGCATAGATAGTACCATTAATTGATAAATACGATGAAAATAAACTAATTTATTGTTAAATCACATTAAATTTTAGAAAATAATAACGAAAGATAGTATTTCAGAATTTAGGAAATAGTAATTTCGCTTAATAAATCAATTACCGATCAGATGGTACATAAACTGTACTACTGTACTGTCAAAACCGTCACTGTGTCACAAATGCACAAACACCACATCCGATGACAAAAGTGACGATACGCTACGGAGCCGTCATATCATAATATGAATGTGTACAAAATAATTCCCAGACCATACAAAAAATTGCGTAAGCAAATATGCTGGCTCAATTTTTTATTTCAGTAATTTTGATTTTGGGATTTGTTTTCAGTTTTTGCTATTCATTTGTTTGGTCGCATTATTTTTATTATTATTGATATTGAAAACTAGCGGTCTCATAAACAATTCAAGATATAGCCGGCTATCATTCAGCGGCCGCAGGGAGCAGCAGCTAAGAATAAATAGAATTGCGCTGAATATTATTGTATACAGCTGTACTCACAAAGCTGGAGACAATAAAATATTGTTCATTCGTGCCAGTGCATGCAGTCGTGTCAGTGCCGTCGTGCAGCTGTGCCCTAATAAAGCTTTATCATTATTTAATTCATTATTGAATGAATAAGTCTTAGGGCAGACGCAGAGGCACGATGACCAGACGATTACAATTTTATGTAATAAATACATCAAACCCTTATCCCATCACCATCCATGTCGATTGATAAATTTTTGCAGTAAGTAAATTTAAACCCCATTTGTAAATTTTGTGAAAATATGTTTTACTCAACCAATCAGATAATTTCTTGAAAGTGGAAAATTCGGATTTAATGAGTCAATGTTTTAAAGCTTTGATTTTTGAATATGTATTTAAAAATAATTAACTTTATTTACTTTAATAAAAGTCGGTACTCTAATAAAAGCCGGAGAAAATGAACTTTCCCCACTCAAATACAAGGCCTCTAATCTCCAGAGCCTCTATTAAACGCCGGGGAAATAAATCAGTAAATGGTAAATTTGGATGGTTTTTATTGGAGTAAGTACGGTATTCAACTTTGAAGTCTACCTTTTAAGTGAACCTTTGAAGAAATTCAAAACCTACACTTAAAAGGTTAGTTAGTTATTGGCTACAAATTTAATTTTTGGGAAATAAAACAGTAAATGGTAAATGCCGAGGGCTTTTATTAGAGTAAATACGGTATTCAATACCTTTTAAGAAATTCATAATTACACTTAAAAGGTTAGTTACTCACAATAAATTTAATTTTTCAAAAACATTACTTTTAAATTGCCAAGATATGAACTCTACTAGTATAAATAGTATTATATTTTAGCAAATTTTGGGCTAAAATGAATTTGCACAAAATTAGAGCATATGCATATGGTGAAACATTTCGCGATTTTTGGTACTATTTTGTTAAAATAACCTAATTTTCCGGATTTCGGATTGTGGGAGCAATTGCCCTCTTGCCTTCTTTTGGCTACGCCAATGACGCAATGTGATTATGTGACGTCACACGACGCTCTCCATTAAGGATGAGTTAAGTGGATAAGAGCCAGAAAGCAATAAAAAATCAAACAAACTTTAATGGAAAGTTCGTTTTGAAATTTAGCTTTTTTAATCTTAGGAAAATGTAAAACAAGTTATTTAAGGTTAAAATATCGAAAATTTAGTGTAATTTCGACCTTAAATAACTTCTGTATTTTACATTTCTCAAAAATTTACAAAAAGTACATTATTGTGGAGGAAAATTAAGTACACAGCCCGGCGTTCACTAAATTTCAAAACGAACTTGTGTTTTAAAATTATAATCATGCGCATTATATAGCTTTTATGTTATTGCTTTCGTGCTTAACTCAATTTTAAGCTGAAGGAAGAAGGCATATGTGCAAACAACTTTATCTTTCTTTTCCTTAGTTATTCAAGGATCCTACTATACAAAGCTGTATCTAGCAGCAGTAAACTAGCCAATCCCCCCGAAATCTGTAAAAAGAGATTATTTTACCATAAAAGTGCCCTAAATTGCGAAAATTTTCGCGCTACACGCGAATTTTATACTTTTTTTGTTGATTTTGGCTAATTTTTTCACGCTCCGTGCGAAAATTGCCATTTATAATAACACTTTGACCCCCTTTCCCAGGAACCAAATCCTGGATACAAACTTGCTACTGTAAGGTAAATAATTAATAACTATAATCAGTTAATGGCAATTTGTGTCAAAATTGAATGTTCATTTTGACAAAACAGTAATGTAACAATGTTTATATGTAAATGAATGTGGCTCAAGGCCCAATAGTCAGTCTTTTAGATTTTTTAGTTTTGTATATTTTTGGATATAATTGTGTTGTTACTTGACAATCACCTGGTATATAATATATTTACATATAATTTCCAGGCTGTAGCGAGTGTTAGCTCGACGTATGGGAATTAGCTCAGAGCGCTCCCTCACCGACAGCATTGGAGAATATAAAAGACGCTATTGTGTCCCGCAAAGGTTTTGACTTGAGTGTGCTAATACTGCGACGCAAGTTCATCGTTTAGTATCACTTTCTTCTTTAGCCAAAATTCGCAATAAATAAACAAAAGTTGGGAAATATCAGGATTTAACCTCAGCAAAAGGCGCTTGTCAAAATCGACAACAATGACAAGTGTTGTGGTAACGTCGAATAGATCTGAAAGTGGAGTTGCCGAAACAGAAGACGATGGGGATCAAGATATTGGTCAACTTGTGGAGGCCTCAATTGTTCAGCTGGTCGAAGGAGGTGACGAGGAAGAAGATGATGAAAGTCCAACAATTACTGGGGCCACTTCATTGGCAAATCGGACTATGGTACTTAACGAAGCAACTGGAGAAGTTGAAGTTATTGATTTGGCTGACCCAACAATGTCACACGAAGTTGAAGTTGTTACAGTGGACTCAGATCGACTTTTTGGCCCAAGACGACTTGGAGGTCAATTAAGATTGAAAAATGCTCCCGCCTTACTGCGAAATTCCCGACGATTTAATTCTTCTGGGGGGTTTCATGTTCAAGAAATGCCACAGATGCAGCAGGTCATTATGGCTCCAGCAACCCTCCCTCCAGCTTCGGCTGGATTTCTAAAATCGATGAACCGACAATCGTCAAGTAGTGGTACACCCATTGTAAACACTAGCCATCCACACACAAGCCGGTTGTCACAAAGTAGCAATTTTAGTAATGTCAACATTATGCATCCCTCAATGATGACATTTAAGAGAGAAGCTCCACCTCCACCTCAGCAACAATTTGTTATACTGTCCGATGGAGGTATTCCCATGGCGGACACGGAGTACAGCATTGTCCAAGACGAAGATTTGCAGGAAAAACTAAGGGAACTTCTTATGCAACAAAATGACGAGGCAGTTATTGGATCGAACATTGTTGAACTGGACGACTCGGCTCAAACTATATATATTTGTGGGGGCAATGGAAATTCAGAAGAAACCGTTGAAGTTGCGGAAGTAATGCAAGAAATGGATGGAAACTTTGTTGAAAATGGTAACGGCAATATAATTTATCATTTGGATGAGGATGGCAACCTTTATTCAGTATCTGGAATGGGAACTGCGGACAGTTCCGGAAATGCTGTTCTTGATAGTTCTCTACTAAGTGGGTTAGGCATTAGTATTGGTGGTGGAGCCAACAAGAGAAGGGGACGCAAATCTTCAAGCAAAGATCAGTCTAAACTGGAAAAGAAGAGAGCTCAAACAGAATTAAGATGTTTAGAGGCAGGATGTCAAAGTGTATGTTATAATGTTGGAGAACTAAGAAAACATTTAGCTTCTGTACACGAAAATCACTTTGACGAAGAAACTGTGATTTTTGGCTCAGAGGATGGTAAATATAATTAGTATAAACATTTGCTTTTGATTGTTTGTTACTTTCGAAAAAATATGTGTATTAGAGAATTGTCATTTTTATATTAGTTAATGAGTTGTTATTAATAATTTGTTGTGGTATTATATTTTTAGCTTTCAAGTCATGGCGAGAGTCTTATGAAAGAGAAAGAATGGTAAGCTTCATTTACCGTGGGGGTACTAAGAAGATTGCCAAAGATCAAGCTGTAACTTATCTTATATGCCATCGGTCTGGACATTACAAACCCACAATGGGTGATATATCAAAGAGAAAAAGAAAAATGAAACCACAAGGAAGCTGCAAAATGGGAGGCTATTGTACAGCAGGAATAAAACTCTTGAAAAATCTTGATACTGGGGAAGTAAAAATGGATATATGTCATACTCATTATGGTCATGCGTTGGATAATCAAGCTATTCCTCACTTGAGAGTTAACCCGATGCTGAGAAATGTTATCCTCAATAAATTTAAAGAAGGTTAATTTTAGCTCAATTTTTTATAAAAAGAATACTCTTCTGTATGGTTAAAATTATTACATTATTGGATATTAATTAGTACTGTAATCAGAGGTACATATCATAAATAAGGAAATAAGATGGATTTGTTTCGTCTCTTTTGTTCATAGGTATGACATTCAACGAGGTTTTGGAGTTTATTCATCACAATCCAAATGGCTTGGAGGGACTTCGTCTTGTTGATAGGAGAGCAGTGAGAAATATTTTCGATCAATGGAAAAATCCTCGTCGCAGATCAAAAATCAAGCAAACAGAGGAACATAATGCTGACAGCGATGAAGCAGAACAAATGGATGATGAGAATCCCCCAGGCGAGTCCATTCTTTCAGATTTACTAGAAACTAACGCTAATGATACAGAATCTGATAGTGCTCCAGTTGAAGCAGATCAAGAGTCCGAAAATTCTAATGCTGCGAGCGAGGAAGAACTACCTAAACTTACTTGCGTTTCTGTTGATGATTCATCAATGGACAAAAATAGCAAGAAGGAAAAATCAGAAGACATAAGTGATGGCGACAAGAGCACCGAAGAGGACGATGACGATGATGAAAACCCAGAAAATAGTTCAGTAGATATCTCTAACATCAAACAAGAAAATGTTGAAAATGATAATGATGGTCTCAAAAGTCCCAATTTGTCTCCTTCAAAGGGTAGGTTATTTTAGTTAGCCATACATTTTCTTCTTTTGGTTTTGACCCATTGGAAATTGGTATTACTATTAGACTATTACGTCGTTTAATTATTCACTTAAGAATTTTGCCTGTGCTCATGTACGTTGTAAAATAGTTGTTTTATACAGTCGTAAAAGATGTATGCAATTTTCAAGTGAATTTCAAGTGATTTTCAAGAGAAACTACTGGACAATACATAATGCTAATAATGTATAACAAATATGTATTATATTTTTTCTTGTCTTACAGCTAACTACAATTTGAGACCCAAACGGCAAAGTCTGGCTCATTTATTGCAATCAAAACGAAGTCGACAGAATTCGCAATCAGCTGAGGCGTTAGCAGCTGCACAAGAAGTTGACGTAGAACCGGAGGAAAAAGAACCGTCCCCATCACCCCCACCTCCTCCACCAGTCGAGAAAAAGCGCGGTCGAAAAAAGAAAATTGTTGTGGAGAATGTTACAGATGACACTAATAAATTGCCAACAACTGTTGAGCCTGAATTTGAAATTGAAAAAGAATTGCCTCCACCATCAGAGAAGAAACGAGGACGAAAAAGAAAAATAAGTGTAGATGTTATCAAAAAAGAGGCAATGGAAAGCATTGATGAAACTATAGAAGCAGTTGTGGTGGAGCAACCAGACGAAGATACAATAGCAAAAGCAGAGGAAATGATTGAAAAACTTACCAATCAAAAAAATAAGAGAAGAGCATTAGCGCAGACTGACAAGGATTGTTCAGATGATGATCACGATCCAAAAATCATCAATAACATTGAGCAGTGTATAGAAAAGCTGTACAAACACGGAGAATCTGGCCCTACAGTTTTATTGTATAAGAAACCAGGGAAAATTGCACCCACCTATGGAGACTTAACTAGAGGGTTTCGTGAGTCTGATTCGTGTATTGTGTTACAAACTCCAGTTCAACGACAGATCATGCAAATGTTTCCTCAAATAATCGGAATCGAGTTAATCGAAGGAAAAGCAACGGATATGAAGTTAGTTTTCGTTATGGTGATTGACGACTATCGTGAAGCAATTCCCGTTGCTTGGATGGTCACAGACGCTATTGAGCCTAGAGTTATAACTAACTTTTTTCGGTGTTTAAGAAATGAGTGTGGGGAAATTGAAACAACTTATTTGATGGCACCTAAGACCTCCGAATTTCACCGCCTTTGGTGTATGACTTTTTCATCTAAACCAAAATACATTCAGAATGAATATGATGCTAGGAAAGATTTGAGGATGGCTGTACAACAGAATTTTACTAATGAAGACACCAAAAAAGCAGTTTGGCAATTTATGGAAACCTTATTGACCGAACGAGATGTGAAAGTTTTTTTAACTCAACAGGAGCGCGTGAAAGAATTTTTCGAAAATTTGGACAGTCCAAATGCAGAAATCTTTTTGAAATCTTTTCAAAAGACCTGGATGTCTGCCCCCAAAGAGTGGGCTTTGGCGTACAGAATTGACACTCCTGTGAATACAATATTTGCTGCTGACTCGTTTGCAAAGCTCAAAAAATTTATTAGTTTTAAGGGAACGAAACGACTCAAGTCTAGTGTGGATCACATTCTTAAGATCGGTTATGACAAGTGCTTCCTGCGCTCCAAAAGGATGTTTAAAGGAGACCAAAAGCACAGCCAGCATTTGGAGGAAATAAGAAGACGTCACTTACTGACGCAATTTTGGAAACCTGAGTACCTTAGTGTTGTCGAAGAAAATTTTAGTTGGCATGTCCAAGTACCGGAAGAAACCAATCCTATGTTGGTGACGGATGTCAAAAGTCCATGCCAATGTAAAACCTTGTGCTCGGAGTGTTCCATTTGTATGCACATCTACCTCTGTTCATGCCGAGATTTCGTTACACTCAAAATTATGTGTGAACATATTCATTTCGTACATTCAACACGCAATAAAGACACGAGTCTCCGTCAGAATGCTTGTGCCAGTAGTGATTCTGAAGTTAATGAAAATGAAACTATTACATCCACGTAAAAACATTTGAACGCTGACGCTTGAAGCAACTTTTAAGTACGATTTCATTTCCTGAATTGACGCAATTCCGTCTTTTCTGCATTAAAAACTTTCACTTATTGTTATAATTGTCAGTATCTTGCATTTTATTAAAACATTCTGTTCATATAGAGAAAAATTGTTTGCATATTAGTATAAATATAGATCAAGAATATTATTATATTATTATGTACAATTTCAGTAAATAAAAATTAAAGTATCCATGGAACCACCTTGGTTAAAACTTAAATAGATTTGCGAAAAAGTAATAATTTCATTAAAATGTCTATTAAAATAGTAAAATATGTTAAGAACAGTCGTGTATTTAATTTAGGTGGAGTTACAAGGGTTAAAAGGCCCACTATGTCACCTGGATGCGCCCGTGGCTAAGTGGGAGTTAAAGTAAGCGTGATCTATGGGATTGAGTAGGAGTATGAAAATTGGGTGATTTTATAACATATTTTTGGAATAGAAACCTTGACAACGGGAAGTTTATAACACATTGAATGGAACATAACTGATAAAGTAGGTACCCGTTGTCAAGGGTTCTACTCCAAAAACTGTTATAAAATCACATAAGTGTCAATGCTTACCTCTTCCCGTAGATCGTCTAATAAAAAACGCACTGTATTTATATGAGAAGGAATTGACAATAATTCAATTAAAAAAAATTGTGGTGTATTCTTGGGGACTTAAAAAATTCGACTAATCAAATCGTGATTTAAATTTAAAACATTTAATTTAAATTTTTTAATTTAAAAAAATAAAATGGCATTTTATACGCATAAAATGTGCAAAATGTTATATAGCAGAGCGTGGTTTCGATCCACGGACCTCTGGGTTATGGGCCCAGCACGCTTCCACTGCGCCACTCTGCTGTTCACATGCACACAACGAAGAATGGATCTACTTCTACTTGCTGTATGTGGTAGTCACTCTAATTGTATAAGTTCACGATTCTCATTCACCCTCATTCAAGTAGAGCGAGAATCTACAACACTCAAAACACAAGTTGAGATAGCACTTTGTGTTGGAGCCACTTTTTAGCAATGCGAGAGAGGAGAGCGGATCATGGATCACTGGATCAGTGTATATATTATATATAATATATATTTAATATATTATATATGTATTATATATTCAATATTGTATATTTTGTATTATTGTATGTATATTATTTATATATATATTTCATTGTATATATTGTATTATTGTATATTATTTATATATATATTTCATTGTATATATTGTATTATTGTATATTATTTATATATATATATTTCATTGTATATATTGTATTATTGTATATTATTTATATATATATTTTATTTTATATATTATATTATTATTAAGTATAATATACTGACTGTTTCCTAAGTAACACCTAAGTTTTTAAAAATTCATATTTCCTGAACCACACCGAATAATGAGTTGCGATGAATATTAATCGAAAGAGGAGACTTCAAAGATCATTTTCATTTAACTTGTATAACTTTGATGATTTGGGGTCGGTATAAAGTAAAGCTTCATAAAAAATGGCCCTCCACCGTGTTAAAATCAAGGTCAATATTGCTTTGAACTGACTTAGTTCATGAATCAAGCAGAATTGTGAGTTGCAATAAATATCATCCGAAAGGGGAGACTTCAACGGTCATTTTCATGTATGGTTTGCCTAAATTTGGAAATTTAATGTGGAAGAAATAATTGTCTATGAAAAATGAGTCTGTGACATGAAGTGACATATATGTATTATGTACCTATTCACATCAAAAAAGATACAAAACATATGGAATCGACCATGCAATTTTTCTTTGACAATTATTAAACCCACATTACATTACCAAAGTTAGACAACCCTTAGTTAGTTAGACAAATATTAATGTGAAGTGCATGGAGGACCATTTTCTATGAAGCTTTATACCAACCCCACATAATTAACAACTTTCCATTTGCATACACGATACAGTATACAATCCATACATGAAAATGATTTTTCTTAGGAAACACTCTGTATAATATATATATAAATAATAAATAATATATATATTATTCATAGCATTGAATTGAATTGAATTGAATTAAATTGAAGTGGTTTTATTTCTAAATAACGAACATCATATTAGTTTTACAAATATTAATACAAGCATGAGGGCCTCCAAACCTTTCAACCCAACTACGAGTACAAAGTGTTATGTAAAACTTTAAACAGAATTTTGAATAGGACAGATAATATAATATTTAACATGTATAGCAAAAAAAAATCTTAATTTAGGATTATCAATAAAACATTATACAGCACAAGAATTAATGAGAAGTCGATGATGTTTTTCGCAAGGTATGACGGAGACGATGGTTGTTCCTTGTGAGGTACGACGAATCGAGGTTAGAAATTTTTGAACGGCTGATTATGATTAATGACCACTGATTAACGGAGTTCCCCATTTCAGCAACAGCGTGCTGCCAGCATACCGGCGCTTCTTCTTACATCATTGACGTCATCCATTAACAGAAAGTCAAAAATCTTGATTGTAGGTTGCTTTGGTTGTCTAATTGGTGGTGAAGTTAACATCACGATTTCTCAGTAACTGCTCACTTTTATTAATTAACTTAACTTTAACTCAAGAATTAATTGAAAACCAATGAGAAACTCAAATCAGGAGGCAGTAGCACAACGAGTCTTTCATCAAGGTGATGAACAACGAGGTTTCAGACCATAGGAATACGTTGGTGGCTATGGTTGATGGTTAAACTGAAGGAAACTTTGGAAAAGTTGGTCGTTTTTTCACAAAAATTTTCCATCACTAAGATTGTCACATCGTTGACTTTGTCAACCAGATTGATTTCAGTGAGATAGCACATTATAACTAACAGAAAACACAAAAATTTTGACTCAAAAAACTTAAAACTAGAGAGAAGTAGAGAGAAGAATTTTGGGTAAGCGACTGCAGGCGTACTTTTCTGCTAAAACGATTAGTAAGTATTGATACCATATATTTTTATTCGTATATATATCTTACAGTCAAGATATGGCCGAATTAAATTCTGAATGAAATATATTTAGTTTATAGGTAATCTAAGTAAGAATTTTTCTTACTTAGATAGTTTCCCTACAAAGCACAGTTATGCGTCAACAGCATGGAAAACTATTTTTTAATTTACACACATATTAAAATTGGGTCGTATATATTTTTCCATTTTATATATAATTTTTCAAACTTTCTTCGAGTTACTATACCCGTGATATTATTCGAACCGAATTCGTCACATTAACGACAAAAGTTAGAATGAGAAATAATAGAACATAGTAAAACGGGTATAGTAAAGTGGTGGAGACATTTAGGAACTTTTTTCACTTGGGGTAACTGCCCCCACCCTGTATACGCTCTTGACCATATTGTTGTCATCAATTGTTGACATGTATTGCCCTCCCATAGAGTCAATTGCCTTCATATTGTATATTTCCTTGCCCTGGGAGTCTTTACCCCCACCCTGTATACGCCCTTGACCTATTTGTTGCCATCAATTGTTGTCATCGTTGTTGACATGTACTGGCTTCACATAGTGTCAATTGCCTTTATATTGTTTATTTAATTACCCTTGGGATAATTGCACCCAACCCTGTATACCCCTTTGATCAATTGTTGTCATCATTGTCGACATGTATTGCCCTCCCATAGTGTCAATTGCCTTTCTTTTGTATATTTCCTTGCCCTTGGTGCAATAGCGCTCACCCTGTATACGCCCTTGATTGTCCAAATTGTTGTCTTAATTATTGACACCTTTGTCGATACCCAAAGATAACCTATGGGAAATTTGAACCAATTTCATCCACCTGTTCTTGAGTTACGATACACGAAACCCTGTTGGATCATTTTCTTTGAACTTATCTGTGACCTAGGTCATGAAAGATGTGACAGATTGACCCCACTTTTGACTGACACCTTAGTTGAAACCCTTAGATGACATATGTGAAGTGTTGATCAATTTGGTTCATACGTTCTTGAGTTATGTTGCAAACGCACGGACAGACAAACAGATCAACAGACAGACAAAATCTAACGTTTCTGCTAAGCTCTTTCCCATGTATCATCCGCTTTCCTGTCTTTCATTGCTAAGAAGTGGTTCCACCACTTAATAAAACAAGAGACACGATTTTAGCCAATTCTATACTTCCTTCTGTTCAAATATAAGGAATATGTATATATAAAATTCCCGTACGGTTCAGCTTGGTGCACAGTTCAGCTTGCCGATTTTTCAGCTTGCGTTCGGTTCAGCTTCGTATTTTACAGCTTGGCGATTTTTCAGTTTAACCATGTATTGTATAGACATGCTGAATACCGACTCTCTTGTCACCACACACTCAGTACTTCACCCAATTGATTTTTGGTTATTGCATATTGAAAACTATCATTAAATAATTGTTTACTCATCAGTAAACAATTATTAGTATGTCTACTACACTTCACAACCAGCTAAAAAGTGAATCAGAATCATTCATTGTCATTTCCAAATTAAAGCATCTACAGATTTGTGAATTAGTTCATTCGAAAGATGAGATGATTTCCTACAACTTATAAGCAAGTAGTATGCGGTGATCTGTTTTTGTTATCGAGTTATGAGACAAAAACATACCTCTTCGTTCACCGTGATGACTTTAATGTCTGTCTGAATTCTAAATCAAAAGTGAGTCTACTATTACGTATATCTCTAGTCTAGCTGAACCGTACGGTCACCTATAAAAGTCGCATCTCACGGGATGGTTTCCATAATTTCGGGACCAACGTTTTTATAGAAACATTTTAAATGTCATAGTGTATAGTAAAGGAAATAATTTATTGTAAAGAATGTCCCTACACTCTTAATTACGTTGACAACGATTCACGTGTAAACCACAATCTCACGAGATGGTGCAGTCCTTAGAAATATTAATAATAATAATTTAATTAGTTGTGTAAATTATACCTTGCGTCAAGGGTTTACAGTTTACAGTTCTAAATAATTTATTAATGTAATGTAAAACAAACACTTGCAGTTACGTAATATTAATGTAACTTGTAATGGTATATCAAGTATATAATTTTCTTATAACCATTTAAAACCTTGCCGTAGCCAGGGCCTTAGCCACTAAGGGTGCTGAGTATGTTAATTGTATGTAAAAAACGAAAAGAACTAGAAATAGAAAAAATTATTTTATTAAAGACGTTTATTGCCATACATATATGGTAGCTATTGTGACTCAAAATACTTTACATAATGTTTTTAAGTTCAACTATTTCAAATTAGGAACTACATTTAAATTAATAATAATTTTAAAACAGAGTCTTATAGATATGGTATGTAGTCTGAGTAGAGGTGATTGTTTATGATCCCAATTGAGTTCCTTAGCACTGTTATCACACTAATGGCAATGTCATTGATTACATCTTTTGGTGAATTGAAACGAACAATAAACTCTTTGTTCATTATAGATATCGTCCCTCTCTGTATCCTATGACTAATTCATGAATGACAATATTTAGTTTATAAATTATTTTGTCTAAAGTAATTAGTTGTAGGAAGGTATTTTTCCCACATTTCCTTATGCACTTTTGCTGGTTGAATGTTATCTAGTTCCATTCTTACCGTTGGATCTCTCATGTAGAATATTAAATAATAAATGACAAATAGTAATTAATCTAGCACAATTCTATTACCTGGAGTAATACTTCTACTAATGCCAGAATTTAAATTGCAAAAATCTTTTTTAGATTAATTATTTGTTTTACTTATGTAATTTTCAAAACTGAAGGTTTAATAAATAAAACTGTTCTTAATATTAATTTATTCTATACTATGCTTTTTCCGAACATCATAATATCAGTAGTACAGTAGTTAATGATAAAACCAGAAACTGATTACAAATTTTTGATTTTAAATGTAAGTTTATTGTTGAAAATGCTTTAGTTAAGTAGCATGCCTTTCATTTTCAGTGGACTGAGATGGCACAAACTTATGACTGGACAACCTGGTTGTATGATGGTGGTGGTTCATATTCTGCTGATTTCGTAATCCCTGGAATTTGATATTGATAATAAGTTTGAGTGGGATAAGGAGCAGGTGATCCAACACCTCCAGTAGTCAATCCACCATTGTCATTGACAACTGCCACTTGAAACTGTTGTGGGTAAAACGGTTGCTGTAGCTGTGGGTTTGGATTGGGAATATTTGGCCCAGCTGAGAATAAATACAATATTATAATAACATCGTCAATTGTTTTCAATATCAACTAAATTAAGACTAATTGAACTATTTTATAACGTGAAGTAACAATTATAATTAATTAAAAAACAATATATGTGTAGACTAATTGACTTACTAGAATACACCCTCGCCTGTTGTTGGCTGAGCCTTTTACGTCGTACCAAACAGTATATCGTTAGAAATATTAACTGTAAAAAGATTCCAATAAAATATTTGCTGAGTATCAAATAATTAGGGGTATGAATAAGTATATAATATCTCTGGGTTTCTAAGAATAGGATATTTAGGATTCTACATGTGGAGTGGAGCTTCCTCTTACTTGTTGTGTGTAAACTGAAAACTTTATCCAATTTAAAAAAACATTTATCGCCGACTAAATTATTTTGTTTTATTTTCAAAACATCGTAAAATTTTTTACTGTGATATAAAGCTAATAAATTATTTGGTCTCTATTCCTAAGAACCCACACATATATAAAATAAGTTATTTTATTACTTGTGTTCAGGATACAATATTTTTATAAATGATGATATAATATTATTTTAAATACCTTTATGACCAAAACGATCAGAACAATTATGTAATAAACTGCTTCATCCTCCATTATAAATTTACAGGTTAGTGTGATATTTTTACAATCACACAAAATATTAAGTATTTACTGCTAATATGAATGTATAATCGTAAGGTACATTTGTTAAACACTAATAATGTTATTTCGAGTTACAAATATAATTCACTTCACTTGTATACGTAAGTATGCGCGTCACCAAATATTATCTTATCAGCAATAAATAAGTGTTCACTCAGTATCAGCGTTTATATGTGTCACTACTCCCACATACATTGTGGTTTAATTAAATGTGAATCGTTATCAAAGTATGTAAGAGTAGGGACAAGAAATTATTTCATTTACTATAATACACACTATGACATAAAATAATTTTCTATAAAAGAATTGGTCACGACATTATGGTTTTTTTATTCAATAATAAAACCACGCAATGTTTCTAAATAATTTCATAAGTGGAATCAATAGTTAGTTCATAATTGTTATATAATATTTTATTTATTGTATGTTGGGTCGCATGGTAATATTATTATGTGATAGACAAAAATAAACTTTTCTGCTAAAACGACTATTAATTATTTATTCCATGTTATTTTTAATTGGATATATATTTATTTGGATTTAAGATAAATGTTTTTATTTTTAAGAAATTCTTTAAGCTGTACACTAAATATATTGACAATTGACATACGTCTATTTAACTGTGTATATAAATAACTTATTCAAACGTATTATATTATTGATGTTGATGTGGATATACTGCAAGCAATAAAGTTTAATGATGATACAATAAATATTATTACGTATAATTAGGAATGATAAAATAATTTTAACAGTTAAGTTGATGTCACTAATAGCCACTATAAAATTTATCTTCCTAGGATGGATCATGGAGAATCAGTTGCTTGATTACAGTGAATCACTCACTCTACACTATGCACGGACTCTAATCTCTGAAGTCTTTTATCTCTCTTGATTGCAACTAATCGATCCATGCACAATTTATATGAATGTCATAGGGGAACATAATAATATACGGATCGTGAAATGAACAATAGACGATATGACGATTGTTCTTGTTTATGACATAAATCAGACAGTCTCACAGGTTTTTCACTGAGTCATAACTTGGAACATGAGCGCTCATTTCAAACAAGT
>JAQFYB010004299.1:0-16683 GCA_034694085.1 Pogonognathellus longicornis
TAGGCGAGTCCAATCCAAGTCAACTATTAGTAACTTTGTTTTCAGAATAAAAATAAGTAATACCTACTGTATGTATGGGATAGAGAGAGAGAGAGAGAGAGAATGCAGTTGAGTTGATATTACGATTGTGTTTAAACAGGCACTCAACAAGGCGTTGTTGTATGTATATATAGGGTTTGTTACATTATGACAATGGGACGTGATTGTGTATATATAATAATATGCGAAAGTTTTTGTTTCTTTTGTGGAGGAGACTTGAAGAGAGAGAGTGTGGAGAGTTGTAAATAGCGGAGAGAGGATTGTAGGAGAGTAATAGTAATAGCGGTGAGTTATGCTAAAATCTAAAAGCACACAAAATGCCATACAGGGAAAAGAAAAGAGGAGACGAAGCCAAAAGTCATCCCTTTCTTTATCTTGTGAGTAGAAGTCAGAGCTACCTAAGTACTCCTACTCTTCTTCTGCGTATAAAATACACTTTTGCTTCTTTATTTCACTTTTCTCACAAGGGATGGCCAATTTCATCCAGATAATGCAACCAGAACCAACTCAGTCAGCAAAGAGAGCAGCAAAGAGACAAAAACTTACAACGTAAGCTAAACAACTTATTGTGTTTCTGCAAAACTACTGTATACCTCAGTGTATATGTAAGTATATAGGCAAGTAGGGAATACTTGGCTAAGTAATATTGGATGCGAAGAAGAAGTGATGTAGAAAAAGCAACCAAATTCATATCAACCCATATATGCAAGACATTGAGCTTAGGAGGTGCTAGTAAAAGTGTGAGTTTTGTATACAGATGGATTTTTGTGATGAGATCAGAAGGATGCAGACATGGATTCACATAAAGAAAACTAAGTCAAACCAAATATTATAGTAATGTGTATTATTATTATATATGTACATGCATGAATAGACAATATTTTATATGTAGCATAGTGTAATGTATTTTTGTGTGTATAGGATGGTGTATTTATGTGAATACACACTTTAGCATTATGTATGTAGGAATGTGACACTACTTCGTGTTGTCAGGATCCTCACACTACTTACGTCATGTGATTTGATACATAAGAAGAAGTTATACACGATGATCCTGTCACAACACAATTCTATTTTTCTTCTTGCTCCATGGGAGGATTGCTTATGTAAGGTCTTTTCTTTTCATGTCCTGGTCCATTATGAATATTCACTAGAAGACTAGAAAAGAAAAGACTGCAACGATTTTTGTGAAGAGAAACGTTAAAAATATAAATCCTTGTATTTATATTTATGTGTATTGTCTTTTGCTCTATGTCTCTCGGTGTATGTGTGTTTAGAATTCTGCATTGTGTGCTACTTGAAGCTATTTACTACAATGTGAATAAAGATGCTCCTGTGAGAGTGCCCATACGATTCTGTACTTACACTTTCCAAACTCAACGAAGAAAGGAGAGGGAGCTAGAGACAGGGAGCTAAAAGCCATGAAGTTTATAGGGAAATATAGCACAAGAAATGGCAATCGTGAGAAATAATTCTTATGGAATTTTTGCAACTCTCTGTCTGTGGCTGTGGGGCTGGGCTTTTACAACAAATACTCAACTCCAACTTTTTCTAGATAAGCTTGCAAATGAATTATGATAATAACTCTGAGAGTACTATGTACATGTATGTATTATCATTTCATATGCAACGACATATTATTATTATTATTATTATTGCAGATAGATAACTTTGGTGAATAGGAACAGTAGTGACAAAGCTACTAATGCTAATAATAGAAGGAATTGCAATGTACAGAGTGTAGAGACTGAGACTGGAGTAAAAAGCAGTTCACAACTAGTTACTTCTGCCCTCAGTTACATTACAAATAATATATGCAAGTGTCAACAGTATTTACCCTTCCTCATTTTCTGCATTAGCGCATTTGGCAAATCTCTAAATTTAAATGTCACTTACATACACGATTTACAGTTCCTAACTCGATTCCAAATGTTTTAAGCTTATTACATACTTTTAACATCCATCGACTTTACTGCAGTACTGTACTTGCCCTGAGTATAATAATTTCTGGGGCAATGTCAAAAGTTCTTGCTGTGCTATGTACACTGTGCTGTGGCTATTTCATTTCATCTTTAGCCTACTATACATACATTAAGTATTTAGCATTATAATTCTTAACTACACTCTTTCTTTAAACATTGCAACATTATTTCACAAAATAAAATCAATGCAATATTTCTCCTTTAAAACTCTTTTCAATGGCTACTAAAACGTAAAAATTGAACTCAGAGAAACACATTCAACTTTTATTAGTTGCTTTGCCTTGCTTGCTACAGACAGTTTGGATTCTCCATACTGCATGTAAAGAAAGTTGAAAGCATACGAGAAATACATGGGGAAGAAAGTGGTGTGGAATGCACATCGTCACATCATATCACCATTAGCATCTTTCTCGATCCTCTGCTACTTCGTGAAGTAACTCGCAGTAAGACTGTTCCGGCTACCACCACCCGTCGAGACATTTCCTAAACCCAACTTATGGCACTGAATTCACTTTGCTACACTTAATACTCCTACAAAATATACAACTTGCTTATTTCCCCTCATCTAAAAAAACTTTTTACATATCAACTAATGCACAAATTCTAAAAAGAGCTATACATACAAGTAGAACACTAACAATTCTAATTTTTGTCTCTCATCCAGCACATTATGATAAATACAACTCCACAATGTGTCCCTAGTGTTCTACATTCTACTAACTGTAGCCTGCAAATGTAATAAATTGTATTTTTATAATATTTTATTATTATCACAATCGCAATACCATTTTGTTAATAGAGAAGGATGAACTCATTCGAATTCAATTTAATATTTCTACTTTGATTCTAACATCTTTTAGGTATAAAAGGCAACTGTAAAACGTTGAAACGGTTGTGCGAAATACGTAGGAAAGAAAGATAACTTGATTGAGAGGGCTGTGACGACAGTACATTATAGGATTTACAGTGCGTACTACAAGGAAAAGCTTTATTCAATATAAAGAATGTTCAGTAAAAGCTATACTGGTAGGTGATACATGTACGTTGTAATGTTACGTATATAAATACAGATTTAGTAGAAGAGGGTGAGTCTGAATAACCCACATGGAGAATTACAATAGCCCCTCTAGTATATAGAACACCCATTTTATTGCGTCCAATGATAAAATGCATGATGGTTGGTTACAGTGTTATAATGTGACTGTGGTGTTGTGCTGATGATGTTATGCCCGAAGAATAAGTACACTGGGACTGCAGGACTGGCTGTGTAAGTGCATCTCAACAAAAAAGAATGCATATTACACACAGCCCTATACTAAGGAAATTCATGTTGGCTTTCCGGTGCAGTGTATAACATTAACACAGCTTTAGCCTTTCCATCTTTCCTTTAGACAACATTAGCAGTCCACTATACACTCACTGAGTACTATACAGCTATATATTTACAAAGATGCATTTACTTTTTCAATAATGCCCTAAGCAAGAATTCCCTATTGTGTTCTTACATTCATAAATGAATTTTAGCTTGTCTGTGTGAGTAAACACATTCGTATAAGTGCAAAAATATATCTCCTAGTAAGTCTAGTGTATACGAATAGTGCTTGTGTTATAATGTTGCAGTTATTTGTCCGTAATGTATACAATACCGTACTAATATACCTAGTAAGAAATCCAGCCCATAGAATATAACTGCGTAATGGTGAAGTGTATGTTTAGTTGGTTTTGTTTGGTGTCTAAGTGGAAAAATGATTCCACACTGGCAAGCTTGAGTGAGTATGGGATAAACAGAGAAAGAGAGAGTGAATGAACAGAGCATTAAATCAAAGCTTCGACTTGTAAATGGACTGACCAGAAAAAATTCAATGAATGAGAAATGTATTCTTTGGGCTAGAAGTATTTGTTGGGATTTACATCACATTATTATTACACTAGGAGCGTGTAAGAGGCATAGAGGGGATTTCTTCCCAGTAGGAACTCCCCTTGTTTATTTGTTTGTTTGTTTGTCGTGTGTCCTAAATGTAAAAGGCATTGTCATAAAATAAATAATAATCAAAACAACATAATATCTAAAATCACATCAATTTTTACTAGTGGTCCTTTTCTGTCTTGTAACAATGAAGATTTTATTTGTAATATTTTATATTGTAATGATACTAAAGGAATAATTGTAAATGTACAGAATGAAGGACGTCATAAATGCGATGTAAATTATTTTACACTTAGGTATGTATTATGTATTATCTCTCATATATTAAGCTAGTCAAAGTAATCAAAGTATCTACACAAACTTACTCAAAGTATTTGTGCAGTTTATTCTAATGTTCTTCTCTCATTGCAGCTTGTAATTTGGGTTGTGGGAAAAAAATAACCTACTTTGTAATGGACATAAGTTTTCCAGTAGGTATATTTTGTGGTACACACAAAGAAATCAACGAAAAAGCATGCATATCTTCTGGGGTGCAAGATACATTTAACCTAATTTCAAAATGTTCATTGAGCATTTTTCTCTGTGGTTAATGGTCCTAGTTTAAGATAAAATATTATATATGATTTGCATAAAACATATAATACAAGAATATACTGCTGCCTAACCATCTTTGTTGTAGTGCTGCATTATGCATTTGTGTACTGGCAAAAGGCGGCTGTTGTATTTATTACCTATACATAAAGCAAACAGGGTGAACTGAAGCGAATGATGTAATGTGGTGTGTAATACTAATGCGGTTGATTCAATAATAGTCCAATGGCACGAAAATATCCGATCCAATAATATAAATTGATAAGAAATCACAAAAGTGAATAAAGCAAACCGCAAAAAGAACAGAAAACATGGCTTCATTTCATAATGCGTTACGTTATCCCATAATAGTCAAAAGAAACGATTGTTACTTATACAATATACCTAACTATAGTATGTATGTACTACACACCAACCAGTTTTCAGCGACTGCAATTTCTGAACTATCATATAACGCAAACATACTAATACTAATTCGTAAGTGTATGCATCACGAATTTTTCATCCACAACTTACATATTATGTACCTATTGTAATGTATTGGTATATACCCCCCTCCCCCCACAACAACACATTGTCCTCTTACAATACAGCTAGTGTCTTATACCACTATTGGGTTCATCCAACAAACTGCACGAAATTTTGACCCGCCTTGTTATCACCAATTGTACAAAAAAGTGAAAATTTCTTCATGATAAAAATACCCTTGAATCTATGTATTTAATCAATATACAAAAAATTGTTTTGTTTTAGTAATTTTTACAGTGGAATTAACAATCGAAAGAATTACATATTTTCATAGTAATTAAAAATTGTAACAACCATACATAATATTTTCATTTTAGACCAACTATATCGCCTAAAAGAGTAGGTATAATTATTGTGTCGTTTAAGGCAATAGCCTGTACTGAATCGAAGCTAGCCTTATAGTTGATACAGAGCAGAAGTATAAAAGTGTGGGATATTCATTCATATTGTTTTCTTTATTTATTGTGTCCTACAACACAAACCCAATATTCTGAAATTGTGTAAGCTGACTTGTTATTTTTTCGTGAGAATGTGTACAACATTTGTAATATCCATATACATATACTCTTTCCTCGAAATATTAGAAATGGAGAGAAACAAGGGAGAAGTGGCTTTCTAACACGGACTTGTTTCTTTCTTGCTTTCTTCTTATTCCACACGAGTTGGAGAGGAAAAACTATTAAGACTTGCCAAGCCGGAAACATTTCCTGACCGAGCGCAAATTTTTATGTGTGAAGAGAGAGAACATAAATGGCACTCTACGTGCTTTCTTTTTTCTAATGTATTAATACCACACGTACGTTTCTATTATAGACTGCAGTACTACATAGAGAGTAGTGGACATGGACTCACAGAGAAGACTACTAATACTCCAACACTTACACAAGGACAGCAGCAACGTGTGTGTATGTCATATTACATTGTGCGAGTCTGGATGTGTTCTTGTGTAGTAGAGTAGTTCCTTACAGACAGACCTCAGTCAGATTCACAAGAAATTCTACGTCTTGTGGTTGTAGCTGTAGCCAATCCAAAAAAGTAGCGTTAGATTCGTTATTCTCTTATTGTTAAAGTACAAGGTAGCTACTATAATATTATTATGTAGCATTTTGTAGCTTTTTAGCTTCCCTGCCTTCCCACCACCACTTTTTATGTGATTGCTGCATCACACAGTACGTATAGACGCTACACAAACACTAAAAACTCACCACAACACACACAAGCAGCAACGTGTAGTTTTTTATGAAGAAATAAACAATAACTTTCACCGCACAACACTCATAGTAAAACTATAACACAGACTACTACTACACTACTGTACTACTTGACTATGTATGTAAGTACATACCAAGAAGCCCTCAACGCACATGCCATCCTGGATCTGTTCTTGGTGCTGGACTGGAGTCTATACGGGTGAACTAACGACTCTTTTACCTCCACTAATTTTTTAAGCGTTTCCACACTCACCCCCTGTACACCAACTCATTGATGCGTTTCTTTTTCAATTTCCACAAGTGCGTTAATAAAATAATACTAAACTACTCACTGCCCGTCGTGTCTCAACCTTTTTCCAAACTTCCGCATTGCACTTAATCCTAAAATACCATCCTTTCAAAAAATACTCAAATGTTCCTCGCCCAAATAACTATCGCTACTTAAACGTTTACATTTTTTACAAGTGTAAAAAATAATCTTATTTATTTTTATGCTTTACGAGCTATGGTGCAAAATAAATATATTATACCTATCTGTACCAAGGTAGGTATTATTAGAAATTTTTGTTAGCAAATCATTGGAATTCGAAAGTAATAAATTTATACTGCACTTGTGGTGCTGTACACTTTTATCTGTACAACTACAACATATTATTGTTTGCTGTATAAAGGATTGTAGTACACTTGTCTGTACGTTTAAACATATTCATTAAAGCATACATACAGTGTGTTGTATGTGAACAAGATGTGAATTATTATAACTGTTGTGTAGAAACAACAACAAGTCGACATGAAAATCGGCAATTAGAGATAAAGAGTAGGAAAAGAGATAGACGGGAAAGTTGGTTTCTCTTGTGAGTCTCATCTATTCCCTTGCATTAAGCAATTTCATTGTGTTGACAACAAGACAAGAGAGCCATGCAATTTAAAATCAGTCGACCATAAATGCAAAGTACTTCGTGCGAGTGGAAGTGCAACAACGCCTAGCACCTCACTCACTAACAACTAACTCCTACACACTACACTACACTCTGACTGAACGCAAAAGACAAACGCATTAAAGAGACACACACAGACAGCACGTAGTATTCATGAATTCATCTCCTTTAACAACACTCACTCACACTAACACGACTCACAGATTTGTATTAGTTTCTGTCATCCATACACATACACACATAGATGTATTTACATAATAACCTAAACTTATACACAGTTACACGAGATATCTTTCATTTTATGTGTTATGTCAGACATGTATGTTCCATCTCCATTCTCCATACACTTATATAGCAATAATAATGATAATGATAATAAATATGTGTTGTGGTTATGTTGTGTCCCGTTCATTGATGTAAGTATCTTCTTGCACTGAATGCGAAATGGCAAGAGTCTACTTATGCTTTAGTTTAGTCACGAAACATGAAATAGGAATTACAGATAGGGACACACACACAACTAAACTACTGGATGGGGTGGTCTGCAGGGTACGTTCTCAATTCTCCAGAGCTGCTACACAAGCATAACACAGAAAGAGAGAGAAGCGACCGACAAAGCATTCCACTGCGGTCGACAAGTTGAGCGTTAACTTTAACGCTTTCCCCATCCACTAACACAGTAAGTACTTAAAGGTACTAGTAGGTATAGGTATGCATCCAGCAATATACTTTTACATCATTGGGGTTGCCACAAATTTGAAATTTCATTTTACAACAACATTGTCAACATAATAGTTAGAAAATGGAAAAAAATATAACTACAGTATTGTTTAGCCTTTCCAATGCTTTCTTGTTCCCAATCAGCAAAATTCTTCACTAATGAAGCTATTACAACATTTATTCAAACCCCGGTTTCTGGATACGGCCTTGACATTTATAAATAAAATTAAAGTAAATACAAAGCTGATGATTCCCGATGCGATGTACGTTATGTTGGATGCAATATTAAACTAACGAATTGTAATGAAATCTAACAAATCCAGAAACTAACTTGAAATGATAAACAGCTGCTTAAATACATAGGTATGCCATGTATTTATATAAAGTTTATTCTAATTTGACTATTTTCTCATGCGTTCTGTATACATTTAAAAAAGGAAGATATTGAAGGAGAGTTTTTAGAATTTGGATGCGTCTGGCAACGTGAGTTGTATAGGTATGTAAGTATAGAGCCAATAAGAGTGGAGTGTTGGAAGTACATGATAGTGGTACAAGGACAGTAACACTAACACTTACATTATGACACGACAGAAGGAAAGAGAGACAGAGAGAGAGAAAGGATGAGATGAGTGTGAGGATTAGAAGAAGTGTTGTGAGCTGAACTGAGCTGACAGAGACTACAATGAGAGAGTGAGAGAGTGGTGTGTTGTATTTGTATCCAGAATATCCAGAATATCCAGCACACAGCACTAACCCAAAGCGGATAAGTTTTTGTCTAATCTAATCTAATCTCTATATAAACTTATACAGCGGGTGCCGTAGTATTCGAGTCAAGTCAAGCAAGTGCTCTGTCTTTCTTCTGTGTGTTGGACGATGTGTGTCTAATACACCAGAGATAATACAATGCTGGAAAACTACCGTTTTATGTACTCACCAACAACCACCAGTCAACAACACCACCGCTTCCACCCCACCCACCTTCTATAACAATATCCTCCTATCTTTACGTCCTACACAAGATAGACAGACACTCTCAATGTAATTGCTAGCACATAATAATAATAACAATAATTTTATACAGCAGTGCATAGCATGTTGTCCTCAGAGTCACAAGAAACTGAAACTCCTTTCACCATTGTCCCCCGCTTTTCTCTCTATGTTTTACTTCACATGCAATTCCATCCACTCACTTTACAGATTACCCTATACTTTGTAAGCTCAGCTTACAACAGCCATAATATTATATAGAACACAACAACCACCATACTTTTCTTTCGTACAGGGTGTTAAAAATAAATGAAGAATTTTTTTAAGTGATATAATTGTATTCTGATCAATAATATTGACCATACAATAAATTATTTAATGACAATGATTTTCAGATAGTAAACTCAAATACGTGTTAATTAATAATTTTTTGTTCGATGTTTTTAACTTTTGCGAACTTTATAGACACAAGCTGGTATAATAAAAACAACATCAATAAATGAGTATACATTACATAACGCAAAATTTGACAATTTTGAACTCCACCCTCACCTAAGTATCGCTTATTGACCCTGTCTCCCAAGCATTAATTGCCTTCTGTCACGCTTGGGTTGACCTTACTCTTTGTTTGCGTTACGTGATTTATGGATGCTCCCTAACCGTAAAATGTGACCGTCATTTTTATTTCAAAATGATATTAAAACATTAAGAAGTAGATTTTTGTAATTTTTATTTTTTTATAGGCTCTCATTATTTTTATATATCTACTGATGCAAAAATATACTGGTATACGAATATGATTTTGAAAACTACTTCATGAACTACCCTGCATGAAGTTACAGAAGTTGGAAGCATATCTTTAAAATCCCATATAGAAAGCGGATCATATAATTCGTAAATACTTGTTAGGCATAGTCAGGAAGCTGTTTTATCTGTGAATGCTTTTAATAGTGATACAGTTCCATTTATGAATAGATGCGGTAAAGAAATATATTTAAGTATGCCACAGCAAAAGCAAAGGTAGGTAGATAGTGTGTAGAGATGATGATAGACGAAGTAAAGGTAAGGTACCTACCTACTTTGGGTGTTATACTGGTGGAATGTGTATAGAAACTCTGAATACTGTAATGTGTGCATAGTAATAAAGTAGAATCTGAGTAATAATAACAATCCTTGTGGAAAAACATAGAGAAATCGGGAATTGGAAGGAAAGCGGGTTGTTTCGTGTAGCGAGAGTGACGGAATGAATGGGAAAGAAACAATAGACGAGAATCCCCAGTTGAAAATCCCAATGAATCCCTCACCACTTGCCACCAACCGTCTATAAATCTGCTCCGTTTGTATCTCTCTGCCTGTATAGTATTTGTATAGATGCTGCATGGAGATGGAACAGGACATTATTGTCGTGCTAGACTGTCAGAACAATGAAAGGAAAAAGCAATGTACAAATTGGAAGCATTATAATAGCAATAATAATACAAGTAGCAATGTGCACTCTCTGAATGGAATCACATTCGTCTCTTTCTCTAATCGAGACAAACTTATTTTGTCTCTAGAGTTAATTATTAATAGCATGAAATACCAGGATAACACGCCTCGTTGTAGCTACCAGACTTAAATCACTCATATTTTCATATTGTTATCATTTAAGAAGATTAATGCCACCAACACAAAGCAACTCCCAGATATAAGTATGTAAATAGTACAATAGAAATTATTATCTTTATGATGATGTAGGTACCTAGGTATGTACATACGTACAGCTAAAATAAAACTTGTGCATTCAAATTTATGAAAATCATTTTCTACATTACATTAAGTACCTACCAAAAAATAATACAGACATAAAGAAAGAGTGTGTTTAGACAGACAAGGGAATGTACTACTGTGTATTACAGAGAGACACAGATAAACCAACTTTCACTAAAACTTTCACATCATTTACATAATCTTCCACTACTCACAGTTAGAGTGGGGATTGTGATTGTAGCATTGACAGTGAACATGTCGTTCAACTCCATTATTTCACATTATAACAAGTGACAAATTCAGATTTTCACGGGTAACAAGGAAATTAATGCACATTCTTAATGGATTGCTTGTTTCGATTTCGATCAATTTTGTCATCCATTATGTCTATATAAATTAAATAGCTAAAATACAGCATTCGTCCTACTATCGATCGACGTTAGTACATTCAAAGTGTACCAAATAACTAGCTATATATTTTACCTTATCATTTAAAAGTACTTGGTTTATCTAATATACAACCTATGATTCTATGATACAATTAATGTACCGTAGGCTTTCGATTAAACGCCGTTACTCGAATAAAAGCCAAGGGTCAACTGAATTTTATCCAAATAATAATTCTGGGTCTCAATCTATCGTTCTGCCTAAAATGAAGAAGAACAGTAAATATTAAATCAGGTACTCAAATAATCACCGGTACTCAATAAAACACCGGTACTCAATAAAACACCGGTACTCGAATAAGCACCGGTACTCGAATAAACACCGGTACTAGAATAAGTGCCAGTAATCATATAAACGCCATACTCGAATAAAACTGGTACTTATAAGTGTCGATACTCGAATAAGCACTGGCACTCGAACAAGTACCGGTACTCGAATAAGCACTGGAACTCGAATAAACGCCCTTGGTGGGGCTGATTTTTGCAAAAAACGCTACAGCGTTGCAACAAAATTTCAAGGTAGTAACTTTTGATATTCATGCGAAAGTTTAAGGCTGGGCCGAATCAATTAGAAATTCTCTCTGTAAATCCGAACTGTACACTAAGTAAACGAGACGAGCTCTGTGAATTCGTATATCATGACTTTCTCCGTGAATCTCATGTTTCCCATTAACTGACCCGCTCTGTACGTTGCATTTGTAAGAGTTGAGAAAATGGTATCAGTTTGGAGAGAACACGGAGTGAATGCCGTCAGTCGACCAACTATTGTTCCTTGCCGAAAATGACTATAATTTTTGTGAATGGTGATGATCATTAAAATGATGCTCATCCTTCTCATGACTCTCACATTCGTTGTCACATTTACACATTTGGACTCATCTATAATAATAATTCCATTCTCTCCATTTCATGCTGATTCTACAGACTCACTAAACCTTACTCACTTTTCTGCATTCTGCGCGTCACATCATGTTTCCGCACACACATACACACAAAGTCAATTTGTTCGTTTCTCTTACTTATATTCCACTCTCACTTCGTTGACTACATTCGACATCATCCACGCTACTTTACATTAAATCATCCTGCATATAAAATCTTTCAACATGAAATATTTTAGGTTATCTAGCAGATAATGTCTATCTACTTATTAGTAAGTACAAAATGCGATGGCAATTTGGCAAACCCTACAAAGAGAAATTTACTTGTTAAACCACCAGTTCAGGTTGACAATAAAAGTGCGTGTATTACACGCATGTAGGGCATAAAATATTGTACTCTATTCTCAATCTCCCATGAGTTTTATAAATTATATTTGTTGGATTTGTTTCATTATAACTTTTAATACACATTTTAGTATTGAAATAGTATTTGACCAAACGATTTATATACACTACCCCTTTCTAGGTAAAATATGAGTCTCTACAAAAAGAAACGACTGAACATTGTACTAATGTGATACCTAAAAATTAAACAAATTGTACAATACGATAGGTATAGAACCGGTACTTAAAAAAGTACCGGTATCATTAAATAACTGAATGCGCGAATTCCCGAGGAACTTATGCCCATTGTATGTGTGTGTAGCATAATAATAATATGTAGGTATTTATTTTCGATTTCATCGAAAATATTAAATATCGATTTTTCGAAGCATCTTTAATTGGTATTCTGTGTAATGTGCATTGCACGCACGCTATTATTGTTATTGAGCCATGCCTTGAGCCACAAAGTAGGTACACAAGTACTCGTGGCAGTTTCAATCTCTAAAGCATATACCTAAGTTCTAGTCAATTTCCTCCGTACTGTTATTGAGCCGAGATTGAACTGTGGGGAAGTATAGGAGGAAAAGGATGAGTGAGTGAGTCCCAGATGAGCCATCCGTATCTTTGTTTATCTCTCTTCTTTCACTAATATTTAACAAAGTCAATACCAAATACCTACAAAGGCATTATAACAATATTACTACTGCAATGTACTTCTTGTAACGTATATCTACACATCCCGCAGAAGATAGACTCTCGTGTAATAGGCTGTGTGTTATGTATATGGGTACAATATTATACACAATAGGATTCAGCCTATTATACATATAGGGAAATCCGATTTGTCATGAAATCTGTTTAGCATTAGTTATACTAGCAGATGCAATGCAACTCAGTCAGTTGGTTCTTAACAACGATAAGGGTTGAATATTTCTTTATACTGTGAATACAGTAGAAAGGGTAAATATTACTTGGATAGGTAAAGTTTAGAGTGACGGAGTGAGCGAAGCGGATCGGTGGTAAACGGAGATGAACCTTGAAAACTGGAGTGATCCGAAGAATACTAGAAAGTTTGTATGTGTAACGTTGTTCCAACTTAACCCATGGGGGTGTATTGCATAACAAGAGAAAGTGTACACTAACAGCAGGATGTTTATCACATGCATTGATAGGTACCCTAGAATAAAATAGTAGCGTACTGCACCATTGCTGGGAACCTGGGATGTATACCTACCTATAGCATTTGTAGGTACCTACGCAATTTTTTTTATTTAAATATGTGCGACAATAAGTATCTCAATATTGGTCATTGGGACACATTGAATCTAAGTACAATTAGTAGGTATATAGATTGCCCATATTATTCTAGAAATACAGAGAATCGAGAGTTTATAAACTTTTAGTATAATATGTACATTTTGTGCATATCAAGTTATATTGGTGACTTGGCTAGAAGGATCACACACCTTGAAGTAATGAGTAGCTATTAGATATAGTTTAGGATCTGGAAATTAACTTTAGCTGAATTGCGTTGACTAATAATATCTGTTTGCTTGTTGGAGTTAGTGGAAAAGTAAACAAATTTGAAGCTTAAGTAATGGACTTGAATGTCGAGGATCGTCTCTCTGTGTGTCTCTCTTTCAAATTCTGCATAGAAGAAGGACGAGAAGAATGATCAAGAATGATCATTGACTTCTAGTATTTGAGTACAAGTGGAAGAGTGGATGTTTCAACTGAGTTGTTTGCGCTGGGTTGAATTGAATGTTGGTGAGTGCGGGGGGATAATAGCCGGAGAAATGTGATGCAAAGTGATAATAATTCTATAATGAGAGGATCACAGAGCGACTAAAGCCAACATGAGAGGCAAACAGCCAACAGCCAAACCTACATAATTCTATACTACCTACTCAAAATGAGACTTGCTGTCTCCTACATCAACAACCCATCCAAATGCTCCAAACAACACACATTACACTCAATGACTCGATTATGCTTTCATACTCTTATAAAACTAAACGTGCATATAGCTATAAATAAACCGTTATTCGATATTGTACAGCTTTCAACGTTAAACAACGTACATACTAGTACCAGTACCTTGGTACTTATTAAAGCCTTTAGTATGATGCACAGATTCTAAAACTGAAATCATAAATGCTGGAACATAATAGTAGCATTGAGTAGTAGTATAATGCAGATTAGTATGCATAATAGGTCCTGAATCAACATGATATCCAAAATGAGCCACAAGGATATCAAAATCACAGCTATAAAATTTCAACTAGTCACCCAGTACCTAATTAATATCAACACTACTATGAGCATACGAAAACTAGCATACCTATTACCTATAGTCCAGTAGATTTGGTGAAATTGCGTTTTTTGTGAATACTTATTATTAGCTACGAAATATTAGTAGTACACACAATCAACAATCGCAAAACACGGTGTAATTGAGTGTGATAATTTCATTGGGAGAAAATGAATGTGTTTTGTTAACTATGTGTGTATAAATGTAGACATTAGGGCTAATTAACACTGCTTCATAAAATTCACACGCTAGTTAGATTAGCTTGTACATGGACATAGCTTAAACATACCTACACATTTTATCCATTTAGTATACTCTTATCAGCAAATCAGTCTATTTATTATAAGGTACCTAAAGGTATATTAGGTACCTTAAATGGTATATAATATATTTGCATTATAATTGATACAAGAAGGTAACTATAGGTATTAAGCTACGTAGAATGCGCTAATCTGAGTTTGGAATTTATTTATTTGCATTTAGAATCTCATATCAGAGTGGTGAGTATTAGTGGCATTTGTTCCCCTTGTATTATGTTAGTGTATAGGGGTGCTGCTACTAGAACACATAATAGGCAGTTGAATTCTATTGTGAAGCATAATATAAAGGAAGTCAAGTGCGAAGCTTATATAGGTAGGCATCTTATTGTTTACAGACTCATTCACATAGGAGTAGGTCCGTCGAAGAGTAGGGCGACTACTATTCTAACTTTGCAGTGGTAGTTTGAGTGTTTCTTCTGCAACACAGTTGGAATGTGCAACTGTAAAGAAAACAGACTTTAACAGGGGATTGCTGCATAAAGATGAGATGAGCTGAAGAAGAGGAGAAACATCGAATTCAAATACCAAAACTGAATTCAATCTGTGACTGAGTGAATGCATTGCATTTTGTTATGTTTAGACTTTAGACCTCCCTGTGTCTTCAGGCATAGCCATGATGTATAAAATATAGAATGTCTTTCTTCAATGTGTGAGTTCGTGTGGTCTAAGGGAGAAATATATGGAGCAAAGTGAAAACACTTGAGAAACTTGAGTTTACAATTCAGCACTACGATGTGGTGGATCGCTTTTCTTTTGCTGCAAGAAAGACAAAAGCTTGTGTGTGCTTTCAACGGAGAAGAAGACTATAAGATTGCACAAAAGATTCACACGCTAAAGCAACCCAACTCAAATCCTAAGAAAGCAAAAGAGAAGACTATATGCACCGTCTCACGACACCCCTCATCCCTTATACCAACTTTCTCTTACCAAAATTCACCTTTCGGTTAAAAACTTCAAAATTCAGTTAAACTCTTAATATTATCAAGTATGCTTTTTCGTGGATGCATAAATTTCTTTATGAATGCATTGATTACTGAACGAATATTTGAAATAGTAATGTGCCAAATTGTGGTATATTATAATATTCTAGTGTTTCATTAGAAATTTTAACTAAACCAGTGTGTGTTCGCAAGATTTGGCACAATATTTCGTAAGTACAGGCTGTTTCATAAATGAGACGAAGTTTTCAAAAATTAATATCTCATGAACCACAAAGAGGTATGATTTGAGATAAACATTAATCGAAAGGGGAGACTTCAATGGTCATTTTCATATAAGGGTTGTATAACTTTGATAAGTTTAAGGGGTCGGGATAAGGCTTCATAAAAAATGGTCCTTCGCCATGTTAAAATACACTTCACATTAATATTTTTAATTCTTGCACCAGACTGAATAATGAATTGCAATAAATATCAATCAAAAGAGAAGACTTCAGCGGTCATTTTCATATATGGAGTGTCTAACTTTGGTGATGTAATGGGGGTCTAATAATTGCCCAAAAGAAATTGGTCGATTACATGTTTTGTTTTCTTCGTGATTTGAGTGGGCAACAAGTCACCGACCCATTTTCCATAGGCAATTATTTCACCCATATTAAATTTCCAAAGTTAGGCAACCCATACATCAAAATGACCGTTGAAGTCTCCTCTTTCGGATGATATTTATTGCA
>JAQFYB010004300.1:0-16682 GCA_034694085.1 Pogonognathellus longicornis
ATTGCATGACCCGAACCCAATCCTAGCCCCATAGGGTTGGGCCAACCCTAGGGTTTCGGGTTGGGCTAGACGCTCTAGAAATTAGGCATACTACGTCAACTACTTATATCTACATATTATACTACTTAATGTTTTGAAATAGTTTTCAAATATCATCAGGCAAAACATTGAGTGAAATGACTAATGTATTAAATACTGCAAGCAATGAGTGGGACACACCGTAAATGCTGCAGTCGAATACTACATAAAGTATAAATACATACCATCTGTCTTTGTTCGAGCCATTGCATTGCATTGATTAAAACTTGCGGAAACTTACAAGAAATGATGGAAGAAGTACGATACATTTGGTGTACATCGTGAACCTCCACGCGAATATCATTCCTTCGTCCGAGATTGTCACAGAACCTCCTCTCATTTCTTGCAGACGACTTTCAAACTCCAAAACAGTATCAAACACCTCGCTGAGGACAGCCCTGTGAATTTGTGTCAAAACTTTTCTTTTACACACTAAAAGTATTATAAAGTTACCAGGGATGGGCAAAATACATGACTTTCAAAATACAATTACAAATTACAAAATACATTTATAGCTCAAAATACAATTACAAATTACAAAATACATTTATAGCTCAAAATACAATTACAAATTACAAAATACATTTATAGCTCAAAATACAAAAGTAATTTAAATACATTGTGTATTTTCTTTTCGCAAAATACAAATGTATTTAAAATACATTGGCTCTGAGTCGCCCGAAAATACAAATTACAAAATACTCATTCCTCAATCTAATCAATTCATCTCAAAATCATAATGTTATTTGACGTGGCATTGATAGTTCCTTTTATTTGATGAGGTTGCGAACATTTTTTGCATTCTCCAATAACTTCTTGGTCATCTCTCTCGGTTATTTTAAAATATTTCCGTGTGAGTAAATGGAATTTGAGCAGAGCAGACGGTTGTTGAGTCTGTCATTATTACGTAATTGACAACAATTTTGGCAAAATGCGATATTGTTTCGTTTTCATTTCGATACTACAACAAGCACATAAAAGTTAATTTGGTGTAAGACTTTGGATTTTCTGCTCCGTAGTCCATAATCATATTTTACATATTTCTCGTTTCTCAATTTTACAACTTTTTGAAATATACTGCTTGATGTATCATATGCGCGACCACTAGTCTCTGATTTGCAATATTATGTTTGCAACGGAAAAATATTTTGTATTTTGTCATGTATTTTGTATTTTAAATACTTTGATTCTGATAGCCTGAAAATACATATGTATTTAAAATATATTGCAACATTTTTGATGAAAATACATTTGTCTTTTAAATACATGTCAGTATTTTTCTTTCCAATTACAAATTACAAAATACTTAAATGTATTTTAAATACGTATTTTAATTAAAAAGTATATTGCCCATCCCTGAAAGTTACTAAACCATGTGGTTTTTAATTTTTTTTTATTTCACATTAAGAGCCGCATTCAGCGCTAAATGCATAGTATACAGAACTCTGTGTGTGTAGTGTGTACAGAATAGTATACATACAGAATTTTTACCGCATTGACAAATAATTTTTTTATTCAGAGATTTCTCTTGACTGGAGAATAAAATCGAAATTCTAGCTTCATATATTATTGTAGCTATATAATTGATCTTTCATAATGTGCTTTTATTTTTTTAATGATTTTTTTTGAAATTTTGCGCTTATTTGAAGAATTGCATTTCTAAAGTTTACAGTTTTTCAAAAAAAAAAAACTACATTATGAAAGACTGATTATCCTGCGGTAGTCTAACCCGCCATTTTTATGGTTGTTTCGATTTTGAAGAGAAATATTTTCAACTTCCTATTCACCACCACACCTGGGATTTTCAGTAGCTGTCAATAAGCTATTTCTACGCGTTTCATTTTTTATTAGAAGTTATTTGGTGGCTATTTCTATTTTATAAAATAAAATTCAAATGCAAAATATTTCTTCCCATGCATTAAGTGTACAACCATTTTTATGGTGGTTTTCAGGGTTTCGATGTTCACCAACCATTTTTTTGTGGGTTGAGCTGCTATATGTAAAAAATACAAGACTGATTCTCAACCTAATGGGCACGGCAAAAAATTGATTTTTCTATTAATTTGAAATTAATTGCATCTGAAAGCACACCCCTTGGAAGCATTTTGTATTGTATATTTCACATTTTGGCTAAAATGCCCCTGGTAGGTATGTGGAACGCAATGATATGATGACCTTCTGAATGCTGTAACTCCGCCATTTTTTATCCGATTGGGTTAAAAATTGCACAGCAGATAGACTAAAAGCACATTTGTGTTTTTAGTTTTTCGCAAAATTGAAAATCGAAGAAGTTCATAGACTTTATGTTAAAAGCCGAAAAAATTCTATAGTTTTCAATTTTTCGAAAAAGTAAAAAAAACTTTATGAAAGAGCAAGAATCTATCTACAAAAGTAATTTTTATTTTATTTTCCATTCCCAAGAAATTATTCAATTTGTAAAAAGACTTTTTGAAATATATTAAATTATTTGAATATTGTTCCAATTTTTCTCTTATTGGTTTCATTTTCAATCGCTGGCAAGTAATCAGCATCAAATATTATCTGTTCTTATTTCAATAAATATAACCATTAATAATTACATTAATAATTATAACTAAAATTAAAAGGAACATACTTCAATGAGTCAGGAAGATTTTGAGGAACAACAACAACAATGTCTGCTGTTGTGATAACTCTTCGCAGAGACTTTGCGAGGACGAGCGCTTGCAGGAAGCTTTCTTCGTCGTGCACAACAGTCACCCACGCGTTCCTTTGTACTGTTGCATAAAGTATTCATTCGAATTATGATTACAACCTTTTGTGACGGCTTTGAATGAATAGTTTTATAGAATTAAAAATCCGCTTACCATTCATTTCTAATGAAAGTTTTAAGCCGGAACTTTTAGTGATTTTATGAATCGATGGGATGAAACTGAAAAACTTTTTAGTTTGGATGGATTACTCAAAGGTTTACTTGTTTTAGAGTGCGTGAAGAAAATAAAACGCTTTGTGGGTCACTCCAGCTATTTATAAATTTCCGTCCCTTCCCCACTAGGGCAAGAACACAAAGCACACAAACTCTATACATCACGCCATACGAATACATCCAGTATTTTTCACGTGAAGACAAACTAGAATTTCGGAACAAGAAAAATTCATTTACGTAAACGGATTTTTAGAAGATATATTTGGTGGGAACAGGAAATTTGTGGCAAACTTGTTTTCACTTTAGTGGCGAAACAAAGTATGTGCGAGTTCTGCAAAAATGCAAGACGTCTTTTTCCGGCCGCGAAACTTATCTACTATAATAATAGGCATTCCATTTAAAAAAAACCCATGTATAAAGAGCCCAGAAAAACAGAAAAAAAACCCTTCGCTTTGTTCGCATTTGTGCTCTGAACCAATGGACGTAAAAATATAGTTAAAACAGATTCTTGAAGCTTAGAATGTGTAGGTGGTCAAGGGATAACAATGTCTTTTAATTTAGACTTTTTACACAGATATTTCTTAGTGTTATATAAGTTACTAACAGCTTATTTCTCATAAATTTTTCTCACCGAGCAATATGTATGTTGACATATTACAGTTCTCACAATATACATTGTATAATATATTGTATATTCTCACACTCCTAAGGCAATAAAAAGTCAAACAAATACAATGTGTTTGTATGAGTAAAGTATATGTGTGAGTTTGTATAAGTAAATTAGAATACATCCTGTACAGCCTTATCAGCACTTCTACTCTACTTGTCCATCTTGACGTAACTTTATACTACTAGTTAATCCTATAGTGGATAAATCTTCAAAACTATGTACAAACTTAGTACATAGATTTATGAAGCCTGACGAAGAAAATTGAAACGCGTTGCTTATAATAAATCAACCCAATGACTAAATTGACCTGCTGGATTAATTTCATTTTATTTTACTACCGACAAACTGCTTTATGAATTGGGCTTGTCTATTTCATCTCGGATGAAGCATATTTATCTACAAAACAGTGACAAAAAGTAGCGTATTTCAAAACGCAACTTCAATTGTCTCAATTGTTGTAGACAGACAGACAAATCATTTTTATACATTAGCTTGTACTACAATATTTTTTTCAAAAAATTTTGTCGTGTGTTTACACATTTTGTCCATATGGACAGACATACTTCATTTTTTAACAGTTTTTGAAAGTTGTTCGATTGACTCTGTTTTTAAACTGGACATTTGTCAAAACGCTTCGATCAGGAAGCCAAAAACCCATGGGTTATTCGTCAAAAACCACAACCCACTAGGTTTTTGGGTTTTTCTGGGTTGTGGTTTTTGCTAAAAGCGGACAATTCAAAGTTAGCATAATTTTAGTATAAAATAGATGCTGTATGTATTTTGGCTCTTCTAAATGGACACCACACACAACACAACACAAAAATTAAAATTCAATGTACAATTAAATTGTACATTGAATCTTCTTGAAGCTTTAAACTGAAGTTAAATAAAAACTGTTCTAAATAGTCTTGTTTTTCTTTCTTCCCTTCAAGGCTTTGTGTGATTTGCATGATTTCACAACACGATTTGAATATTGAATTCCTGTTATATACAATTCGGATTTCATTTTAATTGGGAGTTAAATGTGTAATTTGCTAATAACTGTACTGTTAAATTGTTTTATATATAACCTTATTACAATTTAAACCTTTATCTTCAATTATTGTCAATATTTTCATCTTATACTTCTTTATTGTTTATTCGTTGCTGCTTTCTCACAGTTCAATTAGATTATTTGGATTTTAAATTAAACGCGCATTGAAAAAGCAAAAACCCGTGGTTTTTGCCAAAAAACCACTCAAAAACCCAATAACTCAGAAACCCTAGTTTTTGGGTATTTGGTTTCCTGGCTTCGATCAAATCTGTCAAGTGTGTCCAGACCAAAATAAATTCACTAGATGGATGAAGCTACATTCGAAAGAGATTGAAACCGGTGTCTTAGCTTTCATTCACACGGTTATGTATGCATTAGAGGCAAGGCCGTATCCAGGATTTTGTTTGGGGGGGGGCACCAAGGTAAAAATTTTATTATGGCGAATGGCAATTTTCGCGCGAAGCACGAAAATTTTTAGCTAATTTGAGCCAAAATCAGCCTAAAAAGTCTCAAATTTTGCAATTTAGGGCACTTTCGTGCCCAAAATAACCCATTTTTTTAGATTTTGGGGGGTGGGGGGAGGAATGTGCCCTGCCGCTAGATATAGCCTTGATTAGGGGTGAGACCGAACCCGAACATGTTCGGTGTTCGATTCGGTTTGGCCTGTTCGGCCACTAATACCGAACAAGATTTTCAAGCACCGAACCGAACAAGAACAGAAATTTGTTCGAACCCAACCAACCCCGAACACAAAAAGCCCTTTTCGGTCTCAATTTAAATATGTAATTATGTGGTTTGAATGAATAAATTAATTTCAGTTATTTTAGAATAAATGTAGTTTAATAAACAATTTTATCACATTCTGAGTCATCTGGAACCGCGAAACGAACAATAATTTTTTTCTGGCCGAACCGAACTCGAACATTATTTTCATATGCGTACCGAACCCGAACCAAATCGAACATAAAATTTGCCGAAAAGAACCGAAGTCGAACGCCAAAAACCTTTTTAGGTCGCACCTCTAGTATGTAAAGGTTTGGTCAATTACAGGGTCAATTATACGTGACTACTTGCTATTTATTTGGAAGCAAGCACTTCATTGGTACTTTGCCATCGCCAAAACCAAGGTGGTTCCATGGATACTGATTAACTTTGTTAATCAGATAATGATTTCACAGGTGAGGAAATTAGAGCTTTCTCTAATAATAATAGTGGCACCTTTTCTTAATAAACCGTCCCACTTCAAAACATCACTAAGCAATTTTATTAGTAAAGGGTCCCAGTTATTATTTTCTCACTTCATTCACAGATACAAAGAGTGTACCTAATCAAATAAATATGTGTTCGGGTCAAATAGCACATTTTGCATGCCCTGTGACAACCACAGTCATGTGTAAATACATAGAGGCATAATATAATAATAATAATATGTGATCGGAAATCTCACTATTGAAAACACCAACATGGCGTGTGAAATTGTGAATATGCAGTTTCACATGGAACGACAATTTTTGAGATTATCTCCAATTAAATGAGAGGTACAATTTAAGTTTCCATTAAACAATGTGCTTTAATTGGTTTTCATAGTTTGAATTGTGAATCTTTAGCTTTAATTTGATGTACTACAAAACTTATATTAATTGACATTTGAAGTTGTAATAAGCACTTGTAAACCGTCAGACATAAAATGAACACCCGTGAAATAAGCATCATATTCAATACAAAAAGCTGTCGTTCTGTTATGCAGAAAAGCTGCAATTGCAATACTGTGTTCGATTATTATACGGCTAACTATATTATATCTGGCATACTATTAGCTATTGTATGGTAACGGTAGCTCTAATACAAACAACGTTAAAAAATTACTTGTTGTAAATTCTTATATTTTATCTTGCATCAAAACGGTTCGATATTATTGCAAAAACTTAATGAATAGCTTGTATAAACAACTATATATTATTTAAAAGCAAAAGCAGAATAAATCATCGTATATTACAACCATAAGAATTTATGTTGTTTTAATGTATGTATATGATAGTAAACTGCTACTTCTATGTAAGTTCAAAGAACTGACTGATAAACTAGTTACTATATTATGGACTTGCCATTTTCACACTGAAAAGAATGACTCAGTACAATATAAAACGTTTCCTCTTACTGCATCACCAAATCGTATGATATAATAATATTAGGTTAGGTAGAATATGTAAATATTCTGAAATGTGCAAATATTCATTCAAATCCAAGTAAGCAAATGGAATGATGAGAAAAATAGATAAATCTGCTGCAGAGTACTAAAACAAAAGAAATGTTTTTGTCTTTTTCCCACAACAAAAGCCTGTTTAAACGCACTATGTATGTGTGAGGCTGAGATTAAAATATCTTTATCTGCGGGTAAAGTTAAGGAAATGCGGATACGAGTATTCCAGTGTTTTTGCCCTCTTCGCTTAACTCTATAATTTTTGCACATCTTTTACTTTACTATATAATTTTTGCACGTAAGCAGGCAGGTCTTGGTACCTTGGAACTTTCTCACTTATTAAATTTTCAAGCTGTTCAGTTTCCGCCAAATAAACATGTTGGAATAATTGGATTGCATAGAAAATATTATGCAACTTGAAAGAAATGAAGAATATTAGTGAACAACAGTTCATCCTCAACAGTCAACAGGTTTACCTATACTCTTTTTCCTGTTATTTTTTTTTCTCTCTCTCTCTCTCTGCAGAGTTAGTTTAGTTTTATTGTGGTAAAATTTTGCAGACTATAAAAGATATTGAGTGACTATTAAAAAATCTGAATATTGTGTAATTTTAAAATCATTAGTATCAATATGGCAAAGGAGAAAGAAATTTGGCGTTTTATAATACCTGGATCTCAACATATTGTTACAATAATTGTGATGCTTTGCATTATTATTATAGCGTTTCCCACCATCACTATTTTCATTCCATTAATGTACGTAATAAGACAGACTGTGTGTGTTTTCAGTAAATTATTAAGACCTGACTTGGCCAAAATGATTACTGGAATAAATGCCGCTGTGGTTGTGGATGATATCTACACGAAACCCAAACACAGTTTAGTGATATATGTTACATTGCAAGGCCGACTGGATATTGGACAACTAAGAAAGACTTTTGTGAGCAAAGTTTTGAAAAATAACAATGATAAAGGACAGTCAAATTTTTCGGAGTTGAAACAGTATCCTGTGAAGTGGATGGGATTCACTTTCTGGAAAGACGAAGAAAATTTTGAAATTTCAAATCACATCAATTATTACAATAGCAATGAAACTTGGTTGGATGATGCTGGGAAATTGTCGGACAATGAAATAAATAAAATAAAAGATGAAGTCGTAAATGAACCTTTTAAAAAAAGAATGAGTCCTTGGAATATTTTAGTTGTGCCTAAAGTAAATTCTGTCACAAAAGAAGATGAGTCAGAACTTATATTTAAAATACATCATTCGTTGGCAGATGGACATTCTCTTCTGAAAATAATTCAACTTCTAGGAGAATCAAATATTTTTGAAATACCTCGTCCAAAATTTGTCAAAAATAATATTTATCAAAAATTGTGGACTGGACTTAAATTTATATTCAAGGCCCCTTATGACATAGCTGACAATTTAGTGCAAATATATTTCGACAGAAATTGTCTGACTGACGAAAAATCAAAAATAACTGACCATTTTGTTTGTTCGTCAACGAATAATATTCCCATGAGTCAGATCAAAGAAGTTTCATATAAATTAAATTTTTCCGTTAGCGAAATAATTTACGCAGCTTTTGCGTCCGCCTTAAGAAAAGCAATGGTGAAAAAAGATGGAAAAGTTCCCACACGTGTTGTATGTGCTATAATGTTGCCTGTACCTAATCGACCTCGAGTGATGGGGAATCATTGGTTAAAATCCATTCTCAATTTCTCACTAAATTTTCCTATTTTAATTTGATGTAATATCGTGTGAATAATTTAGGATGTACCTACCATAGTATAGGATAGCTTATAGTATAGAATATAATTTACAACGATTTGGAATTGGCTCAAATATATTATACAGGTTATTTCTTCAATAATCGGAATAGTTAGATCATCTTTTTGCTCAATTAAAGAGGGGCATAGTGTGTTTACATAACATTTTATGTTCTCTATAAAAGATTTTTTTACCAAAATAGGACAATAATTCGATTTCTTGAGCAAATTTCCATTTTCATATACAGTGGCGTAACTATAAATGTGGCCCTAAGCCATAAGAACTTTTTGGGGCAATATCAATTTAATTTGCATCAAATTTGCTCGCAGAGCGAAAAATTGCAGAGGTGCAATTTACACCACTACTATTCATCTGTAACTTTCAAACCAATATTGATTAGTTTTAGAATGGAATGTATATTCACAATGCAACAAGCGCGTACCTAGGATTGTAAGCTGGGGTGCACAGAAAGATATGTTTTACCTATTAATTGTTGGTAAAGCAAAATTTGAATATGAGGTACAATTGAGTACAGCGCTTTGAATTAGGTCCAAACCAACTTAAAATTCATCAAATTAGCGCGCCGCGCGAACTTGATTTTTGAACTTTTATGGCAAAATAAGTTTTTTTGAGATAGCATACGCATTCTCAGGGGTGTATGCGCACCACCTGGGTACGCGCCTGCAATACAATTATAAAATTGCTTTGGTCCCATGTAACGTTGAGTAATTACATTACACATTATATGCTTCTTGACATTCTTGAGGCACATATATTTTATAACCTAGTCTAGGGCTGAATCAAACTCATATAATATTATTAACCTTTGGTACATCTTGGTGTGAAAACATTTATAATATATTTACACCTAAAGAATGAATTTCAATAGTCTCTTAGTTTGCTAATCTAGTTTACATTTGAATTAATACACCTGTTTCTCTTTTACAGGACGCTTGTATTTATAGGTTTGCCAGTTGGGGAACAAGATCCAATAAAACGACTGAAAATAATTGAAGAACAATTTAAAAATTTGAAAAATTCTACTCTACCTTTGTTTATATTTTATATGATGTCAATAGTTGGAGATACAATTCCTTGGATGGTTAAATACATATTACCTATTTTTCACTTCACATGTGGATCAACAAGTTTTCCAGGACCAAAACCGAAATGGACTATATGTAATCTTGAAAGTAATAACGTTCACTTTGCAGTCGGGATTGTAAACCGAATTCCAGGTTGGTTCATTATAACATATTAAATTAAAGCAGTGCTTTTTAAAAACTGTGTGATCTTTATTCTTATGCTTTCTAGTCATTTTCACCACCATCTCGTATAACAAGAATCTTCGCATGTGGGTATCAGTTAGAAAGACTGTTATCCACAACCCAACTGATTCGGATGAAATTACCCAAGATTTTCAAAATGAAGTTAAAATACTAAAACCAGTTAAATACAGATAGCGCCTCCACGTTGCAAGAAGAATCATTTGTTTGTAATGAGGATTAATTGTGATTCAAAGCAACTTGAGCAATTCTGAACGAGCGTTTCTTCCGACAGATCGCATCAAATCTCCTACATTCTTCGTTTCGGACCAAGGCTGTATCTAGGATTCCATTTCGGAGGGGGCAAAATACAACATGATGCACAATAGTGTCTAATATCGCGCGAAGCGCGAAAAATTTGAGCAATTTTAGGACAAAATTGGTCTAAAATGTATCAAATTCGCGCGTAGCGCGAAAAATTTTGCGATTTTTTGCACCTTTTTTGTAAAATAACCTATTTTTTCGGATTTCGGGGGGGAGGGCAATTGCCCCCTTTGCCCCCCCTCAATACAGCCTTGTTTCGGACTACGATGTATTTATAAGCATTTATTATCATATAACAATTGGGGCTTTTATTCGATAAAAAATGACGCTTTTTAAAGGAATATTTGTAGTAAAATAGTTAATAAATGAAACAAACGATGATCTACAAAAAATATAATATTGTATATGAAAGACTAATTTATTTATAATCATAAATCTGATGCAACACAATTGTCAATAAAAATAATGACATTAATATCAAATATATTACGATATAGTAGGCACTTCTAATAGTGTGACAATTTATTACATTTTTGTGGATTAATTTATGGAAATTAATAATTTGACAGTGGTAAATTATGTTGTCCCTCGCATATTATATTTTGGATGCGAATTTTCTTTTACTAAATCAATATTTTGAAAGATACATAGCAAGTTTTGAACTAGGTGTATGCAGTCAATTTAGTCACTTTTTAAGAAGATTAAAAGTTTGTATTGTGACACACTGGAATCCTTATATTTTATGCTTTATTTCATGAAACTAAAGGTCCGACAATTTCATTTCATTTTTTGCTATTTAAAAGATATGAAAATTTAAGCAACATTTCACAAAAGTTTGCTCAAGCCCCCCCCCCCCCCCATGTGTAACCTGGATACGCCCCTGATGACAGTATGTATGACGTGACAAAATTCGAGTTCAGTACAAATGAAGTTGAAAATGAATACTTTGGAGAGACTAAGAAATATTGAAACTTATTCAGTGCTAAAGCTTATTCTAAAGCTAATTCTAATTCCTTTGAGGGAAGTTATATTTGGATATTGATAAAAGTTAAGATTATTGTAGAAAGAACTGAAAGGTGATGATTGATGAAACAGATAAGAGCGTTGTTGAGCGTTAGCAACTTCACCTTCGAGAAGACAACTATGTGAGACATTTTTGTGTGATCAGATTGAGTCTGAGTTATCGAGGAGGAACGTTTCATTATTGTGTCAGAAGTGCTCGCACAAATACGAGCATTACTTCTTTATTGTGTCAAGATTTGGTTATTGGAATCAGTTGAAAAATTGACTAAATTCCTAATTAAATTTATGTGAAGTCTGTTTGTTTACCGAATTCTATATTCCGACTTAAGACTTTAGTGCAACCTACCTATGCAAGAATGCAAGTAAAGGTTATTAAATTCACTGATTGTGAGCTTCTAGATAAAAATACGAATGGAAAGTTTAACATTTAAAGCCTATGAACCCTTAATTCCTTATCATAACAACGAGTGACATTATATGAAGAGTAAACGTGTAGTCAAGATTCTAGCACAGGGTTCACATGCACCGCCAGAATAAATTATTAGAAGACAAAGGTGCAAAAAGTGAGCCCTAACTAAGCGGTCACTTCATTCATTTGGTTGTCCCAAAGGTCGACTCTGGCACTCTGACACACTCTTTGGCTGAGAACATCTGGTAACGCAGTGAAGTATTTATGCCACTTTAACTTTACAGCTACTTGGTGTTTACCTAACCTACTAGAGATGTATTTTTGTTTGCACAGTCGACATGAATTATTCTTAAGTGTAAATTGTACTGTGTGTAACTGCTGTAAATTGTATTCAATTAGTACACAGTTCATTGAGACACCACTTCAGCTAAAAGCTTTGATTTGATTGTAAACAAAGCGTGTTGAGGTGCTTATTACTGCCTTAATGCTATGGTTAACAAGTTCGTTGACTTTAGTGTATAATTTCTTCATCTACCAAATGTTTGTTGTAGCTCGTCATCACCTTTTTCTTTGCTTTTGTCTTCTCTATGGAACACAGTAAGGCGTACCTAATTTATTTCGTTGTCAAAAAAATTGTTTAAGTGACGCAAAAATCACATTGTTCTTGTGTTTGTGAAAATCCTGCGATTTAGAAAAAAGCAGTTTTTACATTTGGGGTAATATTTCAAACCTGTTCATCAAGGCATGGTCAGGGTAGCAGTGGGGACATGGGATGTTCCCACAAAAATTGTGCCACGGACATCGTTAACATTTGTCCCTCCAAAATTTAGGCAACTGTTATAAAAAAGTACAGTTCAAGGCAATTTTGTGTTTATTTGATTTTGAATCAAGCTACAAGTCGCAAAAAGCGGTTATTTCATTTTAAAATTGCAAAAAAACGCAAATTTTTACATTCTATGTTGATTTTAGAAGCTCACTTATTTCGAACTATGCACGATAATTAGCTGATTTGTACCTCATGAACCTCCTATTGGGATTTTACACAACCCGTAGCGAAACCCTATATAGATACGACCATGCGATATGTAAAAATTCATGATTTTTCAATCACACATATTATGTCCCCCCACCCATAACATATTCCGCGGCCCCTGCTTCAAGGTTTCATATTTGAGTTTAGTTGCACTGTAATAAAATAATAATTTGTGATAAATTTGTACTGTGTTCTTTCCAAGTATCTCAATTCTTTAGAGTTAATATTTTTGGATTAAATCTAACATTTTTCTAAATCCTTGCCTTGGCCTTAAAAAACATTCATCAATTATAAATGCATAATAAGTATAAAAATAATTGATAAAATATTTACAAACGTTTTTCAATGAGTTCTAATATTTTAAATTTTATCTTGCGTTATTTACAAATAGAATAACAATTTAATAAGCTTATTTTTCTAATAGCAATATTTTATGAGAGCCTAAATTTTCATTTCCAAATCCCATTCAATCAGCATGACTCATTAACGATATCCCCCCACGCCCCAAACACTTGTAATAAAATTGGCACCCAAAAGCCTTGCGGAAGGGCGTACCAAACCAAATAACAAAAACTGTATAATAATTGAATAATAGTCCGTATTAATTGCATTAAAAGGAGTGGAAATCGTAATAACTTATAATCAGGCAAGTAGCCAGAATTATAATTAGAGGAGTACACGGCAAGGTTCTATATATTTTTCGGGGGGCACAATTGAGAACAATATTTAAATTATTATGTTAATAATTAAAACTTACGGTTTTTCTAAGCGGCCGAACTGGTATAGCCTCTATCATATTACATTTACCTTTTAATGCGTGTCATTACTTTTAGAAATTAACGAATTATAATGTACCTATATAAGGCATGTATACACAGCGTTAAATCTTGTAGGTAGCCAGTGTTGTCACTGATAATAGGCGAAAGAAAGTTTTAGAATTGATTAAAACAATTTGAACTACTTATTCTTAATATAGGAAGGCGATTTGTCCACGGTGGATGTTTAGTGTACAATTATTTATTTATATTTAAACTGACTCAGTCAATATTAACATTTAGCTTGAATCTACCGTTGTTGTAACGGTAAAAAAGTGGAACGCAAACGTCAAGAGCCTTTTGTGTTTGTGTTGCGAACTCGACGTTCACTACCATATATTATTATGTGCAATATTTATGGAAAGTAAATCAATTTCATTTGTGCCACTTCTGCAAGTGTTATGAAATATTACGTCTATTTCCATCTCCTGCAAATGACAAAAGATTATCATCTAATTTCCCTTTAATAACGCATTTGGCTTGGACATCTTTATTCAGAGTGAGTAATCGTCTTCACTTCAACAACTGATCGATCGCGTTGTCTGAGAAGACCAAAAGTTCGTCGGTTCGGTCTTATTTGCATAGTTTTATCTGAAAGTTGTGTTTATTGGATAATTGCAATAAGTTGATAGTATTTTCATGCAAAATGTCACGTGAGTCCACTTTGGTTATTCTTTTATTTGCCGTTTGAATTTTATTGAAAATTCTTAGTTTTCCTAATTTATGTTGTAGAGAACAGTAATGTGCATTATTAAAGCGATTATTTTTAAATTTATTGGGTAGCTCCGAGGAATGCATGGGTGACAATCGTGTACGACGAAGAAACATTTTTACGGGCTTTGGTTTTGGCCAAGTCTCTTCGTCGCGTTATTACAACAGCGGACATCGTTGTTCTGGCTCATGAAGATCTGCCTCAACCACAAAGGTCTTTGCTCTCTAAAAATTATTTAATTCTTTCTACGTTCACCTATTATTGATGTTTTAAGAGAGGATCATGTTGGAAAAATTTGATACCCGAAAAATTCTATCCTTTTTAAGAACTCGCGATGTCGCGATCCCAATTAACACACCAATTAAGTCATCAAAATAAAAAAGTCTGAATAGCTCCAAACAAATCAGAATTAAAATAATTTTTTTTCTTTGGGTTTGCCTGTTTCATTTTTTTTAAATATTATGACCGAACCCTGACACTTTGGGTTCAAAAAAATTCTATATTCACAACAAATTTTGTTGCGTAATATTCAATGCAGTTTGGACGATGAAATTGTGACGTTACGTATGATTTATTAAATACTTTTTTAGATTAGGTGTGTTTTTTTCTGTAAAAAAGGAATGATTTTGGCCATCTACAATCTACAATATAACCATGCATGTTTGTATTTTTGTGGAAAAAAAAGAGAAAATGACAAGAAAATGTTTGTGATCATTTTGAATTATCAGGATGGTTCTTAGCGAAGTTTTTGATGTTATCGTGGAAGTTGTAGCAAGGTCTGTAGAATCCAAACGGTTCTCTTCCCTCGTCTCCTGGCATGAGGGAATAATATTTTCGTGGAGCTTGACAATGTATAACAAATGTGTCTTACTCAATCCATCAATTGTCGTAAGTGTAAAATTAATTCTTCACATTAAATATAACTTAATCATATTTTAATTAAAACATTAATGTGTTTAAACAATCAGCTAGTGAAAAATTGCGACGAATTGTTTTCGCTTGAAGCGGAACTATCCATGTTCCAGAGCTTATTGAATCCAAACGAATTTGTCGATTGTGTGATGACACTAAAGCCTTCGTATAGTCGTTACATTCATTTGACAACTTTCTTAAGTGAAGAAAGAATAAAAGATTCAGGTGAGTAATCATTTTAACTTAGCATGCAAGGCTGTTGAGATATGCATTGAGGACAATGACAATACTGTTTTATTAACACTAATACTAATAAATACTTTGAAGGACTCTTTCAATCTTAGATGTTTATTGAAACAAGGTATACTTAAAAGCGCCCATATACTGCACACAATTATTTTATTCCAATGTTTTATTTTCAAAATATCTTCCCATTTTAGAGCCATACGATTTCTTCAACATGGTTAAAAACGCTCTGCCGTACTTGGACATCGAGATTTTGGAAGGGAAATTTTTGTTACCTGTGAATTCATCTCAATACCTAACTACTTTGTGAGTGACTATGTAAAAAATTGACGTTAAGTTTCAATATAGAGTCATTTTTGTACGCTTATATTAAATTATAACAACGTCCGTGATTTATTATTTGACAAGGAACAACACAGCAGTGAAAATGTGGACTTTTGGCAATAACAAACCGTGGCTTAACTATCAACACTCCGGCCGTCTGGAAAACAATCTTGCCGTATCAAAAGACATTTGTTGTACCTATTAATTATAAAGAATGAAACTTGTATATTAAAAATCTTTATTTGTTTAGGGTTCGTTTTGGAGGAGAATTTTCGAGGATGAGGTTATCCCTTATATTTCCTCAGGAGAAGTGAGTTAAGAACCAACGAAATACATTCTGCAATGTAATTAATAGAACCAACCGTGCAGTAAGCACTGAAATAGTAATATTCTGTTGTATTGATTATTTGCAATAAGATTTCGATTTTTGATGCGACGCCATTTCTACAGCGGCATTTCCAAAATAACCAACCGGATGCTGAATTTACGAAAATAGATCATCAGGATATTAAAGACTCGATTGCCATTATTGGTCAAAGCTGTCGTCTTCCGGGAGCAAATAATGTTGAAGAGTTTTGGGAGCTTTTGGAGACAGGTGGAGACGGAATCACGTCCATCCCATTGAAACGATTGCAAGAACATCAAGCGAGTGATCCTCGGTTCACTTCAATCAAGGCGGGATTTCTGAAATGTGCGATTGACGAATTCGACGCCAAGTTTTTTGGAATCAGTCCGCGGGAGGCGGCTTACATGGACCCACAACAGCGGTTGATGGTGGAGGTTGCGTGGGAGGCGCTGGAAGATGCAGCCCTGAACCCGGTTACATTAAAAGGGAGCAATACGGGAGTTTTCAGCGGAGTGTGGACTCATGAGTATGAACGTCTGTTGACTGAGAACACGACGGGTCGAGATTTCCACCACGTGGTTCTTGGAAATGCATTCAGTGCGACTTCTGCACGT
>JAQFYB010004301.1:0-16678 GCA_034694085.1 Pogonognathellus longicornis
TCGTATCGATAGCTCATCGTATCGATAGATCATCGAACCGATAAACGCTTATCGATACATCGATAATCAGCATTAGTCGAGACGGACTTTGTTGAGGATTGCATGAAATGCAACTTAAAGATAAGCTTAATCGTGAAACGCACAATAATAATCTTATAAGATTTTTAGGTGTTGTGTTGTGGCTGATACACTAACAAGTAATCTTAATATACTTGTAAGCCAAGTTCCATTGGAATTTGTTTTTTTGATGATTTGATAATTTAAGGGTAGTGTAAGGGAAAACACGCAGTATACTCATATAATGTAATGCATCATTCATTTTGATGTAATGGCTGTTGTGGCAAAGATGTAGAGTCTTTACTTACGCGGTTAAATAAAGTAGCTGCCAAAAGGAAGGTAAACTAATCAGATGAATGAGCAACACGCTTAGTTAGATTACAGAAAACTTTTCTGCTCATTTCAAGGGAAAATTAAAGTGACTCCCTAATGAGAGAGCTTTTTATGAGCATTGGACGAGAGAGGAAACCTTGCAAGACCATCAAAGTGACCTATATTTTATATATTCCAAAGAATTTCAAGTGCAACTCCAGACCTCAAGCTATTGTTGTCGAAATCGGGACACGCCCATTTCCTAGTTAGAATGTCATCTCAATCTCAAATTGTTAATACAGATATTAGCTCTACGAACATAGCTCACAAAAACTGCATAATAAATTGTTTCGTCTGTCACACGATACCACGAAAAGAATGACTTTGCCTAAATGAACGTAACATAATATAATGCGGCAGGCAAGGCATGTGAAATATCCAAACAAAAGCACATTTTTAAATAAAACTCTATACATTTTTACTCATTGTCTCAAGTTCTCATATTATACATCATTACATACCTACGTAATAATAGGTATGTACTCCTAACACTCCCAAGCAAGGCATGCAGATACAGCTAATTTTTGTACACTGCAATAAAATAGGTTTACGTACAATAAACTTGCTTGTACACACATTCATTAAGGGTAATAATAGATAAGAAACGTAATAAAATATTGCAAAATGTGTCATTAGTTGAAGAACAGATTTTTTGAAGCTTTTGTTGTATTGTATTAACAAAATTTAGAAGGTAGGTTCCCAATTCCTGACAATTCGATGCACATACATTTTAAGAAATCGTTGACATGAGGTAACTTAACACGCAACGAATCAAGGTATGTAGTATGTATCTATCGTCTATACTTCTATAGTACCTAATTAAAACATTTGTATCTTTGCATGTAAAGGTAAATAAAGCAAAGCCGCGTTAGTTGACGTGATGCCCTTTGGTTGTAATGAGTAGCATCTTCAATTTCATTGAATTCCGTTTTCCATTGCATTAACCTCCTGCAGCGAAATACAAAACAACTTTAAGAAAAACAGCGAGATTCTTTGCAGAAATCTTATCTCACTGTTATAATATTGTAAACATCATGCATAAAAAGATTCCCTAATTAAACAATTATTCGCCGCAACAGGTTTTAATAGCGTTAATAATACGTGGTCCTGGTCACTACATGCTGTGTAATTGAGCACTCGTTTTTCTTCTGCGTAGTGCGTATCACGACCAATTTTATATACAAACTGTATTGAAAATATTGCAATATTATGTGATATAGGTATCATGACTTCATAGCAAGTGCATTGACAGCTTTTCGTGTAATTCCCATCCCTCATCATGAGGAATTAAGTTTTGAAGATGCTTCTTCTACTGCCTAATGCCTATGTACACACACGTGCATTTAATGTTTCTCAGAACTTCAAAATATTTAATACAAATATACACGAAACACGCGTTACTTATAGTTGAACTTGCCTAGTTGGTTTTTGACAGGTCATTTTGGAGCAATGCTTTAGTATAGATTTATGATGATTTAATTGCTTGCTTGCTGTTTCCTAATTTTCAATTACAGTAAACTATTGATGACTGACTTATTGGCATAAGAAAATTCATTTTTCATTGCTCTTCTTATTAATTAGCTAAACAAAGCATGTTCCGAGAAATACATAGTAGTAGGTACAATTAATTGATGCTTTGATTTACTTTGCTCTCATTGTGCTTTTGGCGAGGATTAATGCAATTGATTTAATGCGCTTACTTGAACATTTTGGGCTGCAATCGTGATTTCTAACCTAAGTAAATCATCTGCAAGTATAACTAGGTACACCTACTCAACAAAATGTTATAGGTATCCCTAAATAAGTAATTGTCTCAATCTGAACTTGACTAGAGTTTATACACAAAAACCTTAGCATTTCATTTTAAATTATTGGTAGTTATATAAAATTACGATGATTTCACATTTGTACATAAGAGTTGTAACCTTGTAATAACACATTTTAAATCGAACTAGAGCAAATATTATTATTTTAATCTGTACATATAAGCAATTACAAAACACATAATATAGGAGTTAATTTTCTAATCATCTTTATGACCATTAAATTTCATATGGAAATCAGGACATGCCCAATCCAATTCATTGGAATAAATTACATGTTTGATTCTATGCTGTAGTTGGTCAATAATACTTTAATCTACTATCTATGTGTAGTCTTTGTTTGACCACCCATGTAATCAATTCATTTATTTATTGGTTTCATACTTTCATTGACTCTTTGGTCAAAATCACATTAACCAAATGCAACACACGCCAAGTGTAATGGCCCATTATTAAATATTATTCATATTTTTATGCATCTCTACGCAAGTCAACCGTTAAATGCCTTGTGCCTAACTTATTATTATTTACAAACAAGCATTGTGTATCTGCCTTTCAGCTCACATGTTGAAAATACTTGTATTGTATGCAAATCTATGCCATGACAGAAAGTTTTATTCGCTCTACATTACATTTGATTTCCGATTCCTTCATTTAAATTGTAAATCCTTTACGCGCATTTGTGTTTAACCGCAGGCTTAGCGACATAAAAATGTATGTTGTATTGTAGTATGTAAATTCCTGAAACGATGCAAATTGGTGTTTTTTCCTTGTTGATACTATCGAATAGTTAATATTAGGTGGTCCCTACAATATACACTCCTGTCTATCGTTTGATCTGATCAAGTATCTCAGTACATCTTAAAAAGCGTCTTAAGAGTATAAACATTTATTACTATACACATGTATAAAGTGTAACTTGCAAGCAAACATGTTCGGCATAAGGAACTTCCTAAGGGCATTCTAATAATATTATGAGGATTGATTGAAGGGTATATTTTGTGGGGAGACAATCAATAATCAATAAACAGGTAAAACTAACTTATACAGAAGATATGCAAGTAATGTAGATCGACATTACCATACGATATACATGATATACAGCAATAATCGCATAGTTAGTGGTCGTCTTATTTTTACTTTATTACAATTCACACACGTAGACAGAGGTAATAAAACATGCCTATATCTGCATCTATGTAAAGACACTGCTATACTTTCGGTGGTACTGCTAGTAAACAAAGTAAACATGTATTCAAGTCTGGTGCAATAAACGGCACAAAGAACTTTTTTATGCGATAATAACAACAAGTAATAAGAAAATGTAAGGCAACTGGGTGTTGGCTATCCACAACTGTAGGTGAGGTACTAGAATAGCAATACAAGGATCAAAATTCGATTTTGAAGGTAGAGTGGGTGTCATGTCAAGTCAATTGATTGCAAGGCATTGCAATAGTTAATAGTGACTGTACATACCCAGTTGTAATTGCACTGTACATATATAATACAAATCTGTACATGATGCAGCAGTAGTAGTAAGTAATAGTAATACACTGCAGGTAAATAATATTTCTACATTCAGTCATGCTATGTACATCAGTAATAGTAAAGCAAAATATGCAGACGAAAACACCTTACATATATACATACATACATTATACGGATACATACAAAGATTCTTGAGTATGTAGCATAGTAAAATGTTCATGGATGCTAAAAAGCATAATACAGAAAGAGAATGTATCCAAGTGTTTGCTGTGTTTTGTATTATGCTGCAGCGGACTTGTGTGTGATGAAGAGCTTATTACGCTTACGGAATATCACTGTGTATTGGCTTTGGCTTAAGAGTTGAATAAATAAATACTGTGGTAATAATGAAATGTATACAGTTACAGTTGTATTATAGTAAAAAATAAGGTAATGCGATGTTATGAGCACTAACACACTAACTCTCATACAAAGCGTGCACATAGGTAGAATTGTGGATCCCTGTGTTATGTAGGATGAGGTGAGCTGATATTAGCAAAATGCATGGAGTATGTATGTATGAATGAGAAGGAGAGTGAGACACCCAATTAAAGTACTAGCTAGGGCATTTGTTGCATTTTGCTACTATAACATTAGTAGTAGGGTTAAATATGATGGCTTTGCTGGTTGTTTACAACAGGGAATAGGTAGTGTGATCAAAATATATACATATAAGAAAATGGTATATGGAAGAAACGTTTAGTTGAACTGTCCTGTTCAAGAGCTTACATTAATATTATTAACATAATAGGAGCACTTACCTTCCCATTGAATTGAATCTTGCACTAGTAGGGTTAAGAAGGAATCGCCAATTCGCCATACATTTAGAACAGAAACGCGAATTATAGGGGTAGAGTAGTTAAAAAGGTAATGTACCTACTTGTTATTATGATGTGATGTGATTGAAGGAGATTATGTACACCTTGATGCTGAGAACGATGTCAGTATATAAATACATAGTGACCATTTAGCTGTACTTCATTAGTGGACAACTCTCGTCTGGGAGAACATCTGAGAGAGAATAAGGAACCCTTCAGGAAAAAACAATCTGAAAAGGACAAAATTTTGAGTTTTGTAGTGTTACTATTTTAAATACAGAAATATACTCACTGTTAAATAATTCAGTTTAGAAATATGAAGTGTTTTGTGGCTATTGTGTTCGGCCTTATGGCCGTGGCTCGTGCCAGTCCCGGAGCCCCCATTGCTTATTCTTATGCCAACCCAGCTGGCGTCACATTTAGAGGACATGGATTCGGTTCTCCCTTCGGTGTAAGATAACCCTTTTACATCCCATTTTCAGTGATATTTCTAGTTTCTAGTAATTACCAAACAATTTCGCTTCTTTACGTCTTCAATTGTTGTTTCAATGAGAACTGAAAACGTAAAAATGGAAAAAATTGTTCAAATACCTTACTTTCGTATGTATACTAGTACTTTCTCCGATCTCTGAGCGAACAAAGAGATTTTCACTTTCGCTCAAGAGAGGACATTGTTTAAAATAGTTCAAAATTTTATAGTGAACATAATAATTTGATAAGAACTGTAGTAAAAAATTGTAGATTTTAAGTGTACCATTTTAAAATTTCTTCAAATTGATACATTACAAAATTTTATAATGACAGATTGCTCAACCCGTGGGTCCCTTAGGCGCTGCTGGTCCAGTTGCTGCCGTAAGAAAAGATTTGGTTTAACTAACAATGAAAAATGATTAAACTTGTGATTCAGAATGGCATAAACATAATGTTATGTTATGATGAAGAATAAGTTGAATTAATATTTTAAAACTCCTTTGTCTCACATAAGTATGGGTACAATCAACAGGTTGCTGCTCCACTTGCTGCTGCTCCTCTCCAATACGCTGCTCAAGCTCCAGTTGCCGTAAGAATTTTACAACTTTTTATGTACTTTTTTATGTTGTAGTAAAACTAATTTTGCAGTGGACATGGCATCAGTGAGATATCGTTTTTGAACAGTCATTTAATATTTTAAAATTTCTTTGTATCACGAAAAGTATAACAACGGATACTATCAAAACTTTCAACAGGTTGCTGGTGTTGCTCCAGTTGCTGCTCCTCTCCAGTATGCCGCTCCAGCTCAACTTGCCGTGAGACAAATAAAAAACTTAGAGTATTTCGCATGAAATATGTACTTGTGTAATTAATGGTGTATTTCAGCATTATGTCATGTCATTCATGATTCATGATATGTAAAAGTATAAGATATATATTAATATTTTTAAAATCATTCCTCACATTAAGTATAATGGATACTATCCACAACAGGTCGCCCCAGCTCTTGCAGTCCAACAAAAGGTACGAATCACAATTATCACATCAAAATTTACTTCTAGCTTGAAGAGGAAGGAAAAGTTATATAATGTTTCAAAGAAGACAATGCACAATCAAATTTTTTATATCGACATCTTTTTATAAGGGCTGAAACTAGAATGGAAAAAAGAGATAATATGTTATATAGACTAATAGACATATTGATACACTATATTGAGCCGATAAATGCATGGTGGATTTGTAGTTTAATTCTGAGAAAGGAAACCAAACAATGAAAAATGTCTGAAAGGAATAATGAAACGAAGATTATTATGCTGAGACATTGTATGTAATTTGAAAAGGATAGTGAGTTAAACCACCATATAGAAAGTCAATGCATGTAATTAGCATCACAATTTGCTTTACTTATGTAAAGTGACACTTCACGACAAAGTAATAACATTGGATGCAGAAATTGGTTATTGATATAATGTAACTGTCAATGAAACAAATAGTAGCACGATTGCAATGGAACAAGATAAAGTTATTCATTCCATGTCTCACGTAATAGTGTATGTAAAGACATTTGAGAAAATACCATTGAAGTCATAATTTGATTGAGTATAAATATATGTATTATAATATATATTATAATACATATATTTAATACGAAGCATGTTCCTGTCACTCTTGATGCAATTAATAAAAATAGAAAGATAAACATTCACAGTTAATAATGGTCTTGCTGACCTCTAGAATAAATGAAAGGAGAATGTAGTAGCACAGAGTGAAGTAATTCTACTTTCGTTTATGCTATAAATATAGGTCGGCTACGCCCATACCCCAGTCTTGACCAGAGTCCCAGGAGTCGCTAACGTTCCAGTCACCAAGTTGGCTTACTCTCAAGGAGTTGCCCAGAAACTCGTAGATGTTGCTCAACCCGCTGTCACCACCCGCAAGTTCAAGGTTCGTCGTCCAGCCCTTCGCAAGGAATTCTACGATATCGAACACAGAATCATCGTTCGTCCTGCCGGATCTGCCACTCTTGAATTGAGCCAACCCCTCTCCAAGGAACAAAAGGTACCTCACTACAACAACCGAAGCTTCTGTGCAAAAAATCGCAAGAATTGTCTTGTGGATGTAAATAGTTCATGAATTGGCAAAAAACTAACAACAACAAAGATCTTCTGGCGTCGGTTAATGCCTCTGTCTTACAGAGATGTAAACATATAGAACGATATTGTCTCGACGAGTGTCTGGGCAACTTGGAAGGAGTAGGCTCACAGCCTGTTTTTATGGTGTTGGTGATGGTGACTGGAACCTTTCTCCTTTTTACACTCCATTTTTTCACTTTTATTCATGCATCATATTGTTGAATGAAAATTGATTTAGTAGCTTTCAATTCGAGTAATAGTAGGGATAAACTGGATCACGAATCAATAACCGTCCTTAATGGAGCATTACAATTATATACATTATCTCTACAGCAGATCACCGATAAAGAGTCAAGGAGAACAAGATGAGTAGCCACGGAAAGTAAAGGCAAAGGCAGTCAGGCGCTAGGTGACTTTCATCGTTAAACCAAAACTGTATCATTAGCATTGGTTGCGGGATTCAGGTTATGGCTAAGCTATGGATACTCACCTCAATTACATATTAGGCATATACATGCTACATACTTCTAATATGCATTGAGCCAGTCGGCTGTATGTGTTTTACAACTATGTAGGTATTCAAAGAGATAAGAATGAGACGAACTGTCTCTTTTCTTTTTTAAGTCGAGAAACAAGTTTTCACGTAACATTCTGTTTTACAGATGATAATCCTCCGTAAAGTTTTCTCTTTGAGGTGTACAGGTAGCTTTATGCTACATCAAAAGAATTCATTTTTTTCGATTTATCACTCTCTTGTACAATTTACCAAAGAAGTTGGAAGCAATAACATTGATTGCCTTACATCTCTCTGCAATTTACCCCTGAATTTCGCATGTACCTAATATACTACCTTTTACCTACCTATGTATGTATACAGCGCACGCTTGCATACAGTCTCATGATAGTTTTCTGAGGAAATATCTGTATAATAATTGTAATTAGGTATGCAACACCAACATTAGAGGTTAAGGTTTATAGATTGGAATTTTATGATGAATCTTGGTAGATAATTCGGACTTTTTAAAATCTTACTATTTGGCTAGACATAGAACGTAATCCTCATGTTATGCGGTTCATTAATAATGCATTTTACAAGCCAATCATGTACATAATGACATTTTATTTTAGGGACCTGCTGTCTTGACCCCAACCCAATACCAACAAGTTGCCCCAGTTGTCCGTTATGGAACCAGCCGTCGCATCATCGATGACGGAAATGTTGCTCCCGATGCCCTTCTTCGTGCCAACCTTGCCCGTGGAATCGGACCAGCCGGACCAGCTGTCCCACTCCCACCACCAGCCCCACTCCCACAACTCCGTAGCGCTGGACCACCACAGCGTCCACTTCAACTTCGCCCACAAGGACCTCCCCAAGCTCCCCCACAACCCCAACAACCCCAACTCCGTAACAATGACGCTCAAGTCATTTCTAACGACCAATTCGGTATATAATTATATCATGAATTATTATCACATTAAGTCAATCTGTTTAGTTGCATTTTAACTAATCGATGTTATGTTATATACAATTTAGATCAACAACAACAATTCGACCAACAACAACAACAAGACCAACAACAATTCGCTAATCAACAACAACAACAAAGACAAGACTTCGCTCAACAACAACAAGCTCAACAACAACCCCAAGGACCACCACCAGCTCCATTCCAACAACAACAACAACCCCAAGGACCACCACCCGCTCCATTCCAACCACAACCCCAAGCCCCACCAGCTCCAGCACCAAGAGGACCAGGACCAGCTCCACGTGGATTGAACATTTCCCCAGACATGCCTGCTGAGCTCCAAGCCCGTCTTTTGGAATTGCTTTCCGCCAAGGGAGGTACCGTCACCGAAGTTCTTGGACAAGATGGTAGATCCGACTCTGCCTCTGTCTTGCAAGTTGCTGATGCTCTCCAAGATGTCAACCTTCAAGGAGGAGAAAGAATCACCACCCGTCGTATTGTTGTTACCCGCCCAATCGAAACCGTCCAAGAAGTTGACATCCAAGAACCAGCCACCAAGGTCCACCGTGTTGCTGTCGATGTTCCATTCATTCAGAAACACGCCATCCAAGGAGTCGCTCAGGTAGACGCATAGAACCATTTTTTGTCATGCATTTTATGTATAGACCTTGTTTAAATGAACATGTATTTAACTTTCATAAAAACTTTTCAGGTCCCAGTTGATGTACCAGCCGTGAAACACGTAGCTACCCCAATTGTTAAAAACCACTTTGTCCAACCCGCTTTCGCCGGATACGCTCATGCTGGCCCACAATATGCCTATTAAATTCGGCAATATATAACTAAATATTAAATATACATTTTTATACATAACTGACAAAATGTGAAAAACACGCCAACCTGAAACTCACATGTCTGAATCCTACTACTACTTCGTAAGTGTATTATATCCAACAAACTTCGTTTTCCATCCCCAAACTACTATGTTTTGTGATTCCCATTTCTTACTTACCTGTTCTGTAGTTAAATATAAGTTGAAATGAAGAGTAAATTATTTATAAGGAAAATGAAGTTGTTCGACACAAATGAACTCTATTACATTCTTGGTTAAAGGGAAAGTTATAAAATGAATGAATAAACAGTTTAAGTTATGTAAATCCTACATGTCTTTATATTTGACAACACAGATGCACTGAAAATTTATTTACAATCACAAAAATTGTTGATTACATATAGTCGGGCAAAACTGTGAACTTATACAGCACAGGTACATACAATGGAATTGATATAACATATTTTCAACTACAAGACTAAACAGATCAACTACTGCATAAATTCCTAGTCTCGATTTAAACAAGGAGCTACCTTTTGACAAATGACAATGACAAATCAATTCAACATAATCTTTGAAACTTAAAATAATAATAATATGGTCGTCTTGAGTTCTTTATGTAGAATATATGAAGGATGAATTTACAAGAAACTTTAGTAATTTCACTTTTGACTAGTTGTCCTTCTTAAAACGCTGCGCTGACGTAACTCTGTAAATTAAGGAATCTCGTCCGGGATCCATTGACGCGATTGATACTAATACAAATAAGGTAATGATTATGATTATGATGTATAACACAATGATTTTTTGCTTAACATTTTTAAAAAGGTATTTAATTAAAATCTTACCACAGATTGCCAAAGTAGTGATTGCTAATGAGATCCCGACAAAAAGAATAATATTGAAGATTATGGGAAAGTTTTCGTCCACATCATCAGCTAAATTATATGGCTGTAATAACACCAATAACACAAATTAATCATTATACGGTATAAAAATATATATAATTTAATAACGAATTAATCAAAAAGAATCCATTAAACATCAGTTTAGGAATAATAATCGTTTCATACATTACATAAGAAAAAATAGACGTAGATACTCTAAAGTGTCTAAAGTAAATCTGAGATAGATATTAATGGCTTATGGTGCTTTTATTTTAGCATTATGTATTAGTAAGTTTTTTAATAATTCATTTTGCACTTCACATTTAAACATAATACTTAGTATGAATATTATGTATAGTGCAACGGATGCAAAGTTGGTTAACAACTATATGGTATGTCTACCAACTTTGGTATCGCGTATTATGTATACATTTATTTTTAAGTTGGAAAGTATATATTCACTGCACATGTTCACATCACATTCACAGACAGGAGAATTCATAATTAATTATTAATAAATATAATATGAGTAAATATTAAATAATACTTTAATTTTGAATACATTTTTATCTGGAACCCCTGGAGCTTTTTCTGTAACCTGTGCAGTTACAAGCAGACAGACATTGAAGAATGTCACCAAAGACACTGCCGACGACACCCAAGACTTCATTTTAAGATATGTTGGTACAACTGGAAAAATACATTCAACATTTTAATTAATAATTAATTGTTCTTATCTTAAATACAATACAAAGTATGTTTTTACGATACACGACAATTAATTTCAGCCAAATAATAATGCAGATAGTAAATGTATTTGTTAAAAAATCCTACCTTTACTTTCACTGCCTTGGCCTCAGCAGATTGTGCACGCAGGATTAACCGAGCTAACGTTGGGGGCTGCCTCCTCGTATGTCCCGTGGCCTGCCTGGAGAAAGTTGTGCAAAAAACAGCTGTAATACAAAATGATTTTGATCATATTTCATACAACATAATTAAATTCCTCTCATTCAACATCATACATAATTAATAATTACTTTACTGTACTATTGACTATGTACGTATGTGCTTACTTTTGACTATTAGGTTATTAAAAGTATCAAAAAACAATAATGCCACATTCAATAGATCTGTACAGCATAGTGCAACTATTGCATGGAACAAACTACCCAGAAAATGGGTGTTTCAAGATTTAACTGAGGAAAAGTTTCTAGGGGATATCATGGAAATGACAAGGACTGAAAGACCTATTAATTATGTAAACTGTTAGTTTTAAATATTAGATAATCAACTGTTAAATTGTAAGTATAATACGAAAATAATGTTTATTACGCTAGTGACTTGAGGGGAAGAGCAGTGGTAATCATTAGGTTACGTACTGATTCTGAATTGTATGATTTGGATGGCCTATATTTGTCACTTAAATAAAACCTGAATTTGAATTTAACTTTATTATTTATCAATCACTACACTAATGCACTAAACTAATGCTGTTTAACGGTATTAACGACTATACAAACAAGTTACAAAGGTCAAAGAAAACTACAGCCAACCGTAAGGCCAAAAGTAATGTTGAATAATGTGACATTGTGACATATAACACAAGCAAAACCGACAAATGAATTACAAAATACAAGTGACATTAGTAAAAACTTACCTTTTGAGCTTAAACCCTAATTGATGGCCGTATTATTTTAGCTTGCAGTGGCTAAATTAAGATTTTGAGTTAACTTAAAACAGAATAATTAAATGTTTATTATTAATTTATTGTAGAACTAATGATGAATGAAGAGTGAAACAAACTTGGGTGGGTCTTTTATTTACATGAAATAATTCAAACTGGGAATGCAACACACGACTCAGAATCAGCAGACTTCAGTTTGTAATTCCCACAGTCACAATGGCGGCGAGTAGTGTATTTCTGGGTAAAAATCGTGCTCATTTAATAAAAATAAAATTATGAATTACCAGGTTTCGAAAATTTTAATTGTAATTATATCACATTTTTACAGTGAACGAGACTGCTGGGAGTTATTGCCGTAATGGATCTCCCCCGAAGTTCGATGTTTGGGACGGATTTAAAGAGACGAAATCCGAAGCCCGGCTGACAGCCGAGTCGCCGGCTGGCAATTTAATCGCAATTGGAGAAGGCTCTTTGTAAATAATATGTTTATCACTAAAACTACTGCTCAAAATTTTTAGCAGTTATAAAATTTATGCTCATTATCATTGATTCATGTATGGTTGTAGAGTCAACGTTTATGACACGTCGAATGGAAGACTAAAATGTACCATTCGTCAAAAAATGCTGACAGCTCGGTTTTCACCTAATGGTTCCTTTCTCATTGGATTTGATAATCAAAATCAAAGTAAAACGATAATATAGTATGCTTTAGTTGGATTTTTAATTCATTCTCTTAACTCTGTCATCTCACTATACATAATATTATTGGTTTTGATTGGATCCATCATTTTTAGATAATGACAATTTTACGATTTGGTCGATGAAAGATGGAAAGCTGATACATTCTATGAAGCTTAGTAAACAGCCGGAAGTACAGTTTTCCGCCGATGAAACAATTTATGCTCGGATCTCACACAATTCAATTATTTTTTCCAATGTGCCTGACTTTCATAACACTGCCAAAAAGACTCCAGAAAATATGAATGTTGCTAGTTTTTCTACATCATGTGGCCAAGGACCAATGCATATATTATGTTTTTTACCATGTAATTATTTTAACATATAAGTTATTTTTGGTTGGGCAAATTACATGTGTAAATTACTGTTCAAATGTAATTTGTCCAACCGTAATGTAGTGTTGTTATTATGCTTGTCGAATAATAACTAAATCTAAATGAGTTATTATTATTGATTTACAACAGCGACCACTTCTGGACAACCATCTTTTGCAAGATTATATCAGTACCCCAATTTCGAGAGAATGGTCGCCTCAAAAAGTTTCTTCCAAGCTGACCGAACTGAAATGAAGTGGAATAAAAAAGGGAATGCTGTTCTCTTAATAACATACACGGATGTTGACAAAACTGGACAATCATATTATGGAAAGACAATGCTCCATTATTTAGACACAAAAGGTATGTTTTTCTTTAAAGTTCAATATTACCCCTTATGTAATGTATATAAATAAAAGCATGATCTGTCGTATGAATTTATAGGAGAAACTGCAACGGTTCAAACTGAAACTGACGCTCCTGTCATACATGCTGCAGAGTGGAGCCCTAATTCCATGGATTTTTGTATGATTACTGGAAAAATGCCGAATACTCGTGTGGTCCTTCTCAATTCTAAGTTAGTCATCCTTAGAACACAAAAAATTCTACAGTTTTTAATCAAATAACATTTTGTTTGTTGTGTGGTATAATAAAAAATATTCTTCGTTTTTTTAATATTCAGATGTGAAAAAATATTTGACATGGGAGTTTCTGCCAGGAATGCTATACACTTTAATCCTCAAGGAACTGTAGTACTGTTGGGAGGATTTGGAAATCTTGGACACGGAAAAATCGATATTTGGGATTTGCGGAAAGACAAAAAGCTGATCACGACATTGCATGCCCCTGCAACAACTCAATTACAGTGGCTTAATGGTAAGTTAAAATACTTTAAATTAAAAATTATGTATCTTCTTGATTGTTTAATTAAGCATAAAAATTATATAAGAATATAGCAATGCTATAGGTAAAATATTTATTGTTATTTAGATGGAGTTCATTTTATAACAGCCACAACGGCTCCCAGACTACAGATAGATAACGGTTTTAAAATATGGGATTGTACTGGTAAAAAATGCTTGGAATATAATGCCGAAAAGCATGTATTTGGAGTATTTCCATTTTATTCCAACCCTCCACCTCCGTTCCCTGACAAGCTACTTGACTCTTTACCAAAAAAACAAGCAACTAAACCTGCGGCTGCAAGTGAGTTTTACGCTTCAATTTTTTTAAATGCAACCGACAACAAGTGAAATTCAAAAATTTATTATACTATAGAAATCGAAGAAAAAAAGGCAGCGTATGTTCCACCTTCGAGACGTGGAAAGGATGGGCAAGGTGCGGTTCAACCGGCGAAACCTAAAACAGCATCTAATCAGGCTGGGGATGCTAGCAACCTGACGGAAAACGAAAAGAAAATTCGTGCCGTGAAAAAAGTGTGTAAATAATTATATAAAAATAACATTAATTAACTCTTATGGTTTAAATTAATTGTAATTTTATTTTATTGTTTAAAGAAATTGGAACAGATTGATAAATTAAAACAAATGACTGCAGAGGGAAAGACCTTAGAGAAAAACCAGCTTGAAAAAATATCTAAAGAAGAATCGTTATTAGAGGAGCTAAAATCTTTACAAATATGAAAGGTGCTCTAAATCTCTGCAACATCAAAAATGTCCTTATTTTTGCGCTTAGTTTGTACGTAGGTATTTCACGGAAGCTCATTATATCTACTATCTACCTAAATCAAGCATTTTAGAATAGTCAACAAAAATATCTTAATAGCCTTTATAAATCTAATATGATTGAGTATTATGTTTTTTGTGACTTACGTTCTTACAAAAATTGCAACTTTCTATACAGTACGTAATTGGGAGTAACTGGGACTGCCTGCTATTTATGTTAATTCAAATTATCTCGTTTATCACAGTTTTTAACGAAGTAAATATTACAATATCTTTTATTATCAGATATGACTATTATGTGACACGTTGATTACAAAGCAGAATAAATATTATCTGATAATACATACATATTATTAAATTAATGTATAATTGCATCGGCACTGTAGAGTAGAGTAAGTCACTACCATTACTAGCTTGTTTCGTAGCTCAATATTTCAGTTCTGCAGTTTCAAATTGCAAAACTCCGCCATTATGTCAGTACTTTTCTAAACAAAATTGTATGTATACTGTATTGTATATTACACAGCAATCGTTGAGTATAGATTTAGTTTGCGGAAGTAATGCAATTAATGTTATAAATCATTTTATTCTTTTATGTTGTCAATTTTTTGTTGAAGTAATCTAAGTGGATTTCGTTCAGTGGAGGCTAGTTCTTTAGGCTGTAGAAGGACTTCAAATGTTTTAAAGTATGTGACTATGTTATTTACATCTAACAAATCTAAATTGTATTCTTTAGCCAGGGCTTCAACACTATTCGTTTCTTTATCCACTTGATACTTGCTTAGTATATCAAGTATCTTACGTAGGGTGATTTTGCCTGGCCTTATATACGCAGGTTCTTCATAACCATAAAAGTAGTCTACAGGTGAATGTCTTTCCTTTGGTAAACTTGACACTTTTCTAATGATGGTCGTATTGTCGCCTTTAGATGTAACATAAACTTGAGCTAAATTTTCAAGCTGTTTTGGATCCACTCTTCCCTTGTTCATCAGCTCTGGATCTAAATTAAGCACAAACATATAACCGACTGAGTGAATATTGGTTATTCATTAATAATAATTAGTCATTAGCATTACATATCATTTTATCATCCTACAGTAGTTGAAATGCACTTGAAATCTGACAGATCTTTTTCAAACAAGTTCAAAAAGTTGTACAGATTGGTTTTAATCGAATAGCAGATTATCATAATAATTACCGTTTTGAATGTCTTCCATGATTTTTTTCATAGATGGATAGGGCGGTGCAGCTTTTTGTTTCTCTTGCGAAATGACTTTCATGGCTCTTTCTTCCACATTAAAATTCTGGATTGGTCTATACAGTGACCTCAGTTTGCTCTGAAATTTGCCCATGGTTTAGACCGTTTTCTCTACACCTGAATGACAACAGAAACAGAATGATTATTACGATAAATATTAGATAAGGTGTAATGCGGGATAAATACACTTAAGTGGTAGTAAATGTACACAAGATAAATATCACCCCTGAATCGAAACACTCACTTTCGTTTTCGTTGAAATTGCGTCTTCTCAATCCGTACAACGTACAACCGAAGAGTTGGTACGTCTACTCCAGGCTCTGCAATATTTTAATCGATAGAAAAGAATGATTTACATTGATACATCGACAGACAGACAATTAAAATATTCAAGCCTTTAGTTTGCAAATAAAAATACCGAAACATACATTCCTTCGTTTCAACTCCAAATCGTCCGACAATTTTCCATCCAGTTTTCGTGGGTAGAGGCGCGCCAAGTCATGCGATCTTCGTTTAGAACACCTCGTGTGCGAGCACAGAAGAGACATCTGGTGGTGGTGGTTTTGTCTAGTATACAGAAGCCGCAAGGCTTTGTAAAATACCGTGGCAGC
>JAQFYB010004302.1:0-16678 GCA_034694085.1 Pogonognathellus longicornis
TTGCGTATTCTAAAATATATTTGCGTATTCTAAAATATATTTGCGTATTCTAAAATATATTTGCGTATTCTAAAATATATTTGCGTATTCTAAAATACTTTTACGTACATTTTAAAATACTTTTGCGTATACATTCTAAAATATATTTGCGTATTCTAAAATACTGCGTATTGTAAAAGATTTGTGTAAATAAAAATATATACAAACCAATTATAAATTATTGTTTTTTTATGTCACGTAATGCATACCCGTATTGATATATAGTAATAGTTATATCAATTAGAATATATATATTTGTAGCATAATTTAAGTCAAATTATCCTTGATATGGTACTTAATGTAAAACATGAGGCGTAAGGTAATAAAATAAATGTTCGCTTGCCACAATGATATTTGTTTTTTACTGAATGAATATGCACGTGCATTGTACAGTACGAATAGTTAGTTAAAACATTTATTGCTCTTACAAAACACATCATTCATTTCGATTACACGATACTGTATATTATTATTAGTGCATTTTAGTTGGATAAAAGGTACAAAACAATGTACTATGTTGAAATTCGGTCAAATGACTTAACAAGCTGTTATACATTTCACTATACAGTCCAATAATTGATTACATCAATGTTGACGGACGAATGGAATGAACAATTTGTTACAGTAACTGGATAATTAGCCGACTATGGGAAGGGGTTATATATATTTCGTCATTGAGAAGAGCAATAACAACCAAAGGACTTTTACAAACTCATCTAAGAAATATTTCCACGCAATAAAACTCTCTGGCAAAGCATTCGTTGCGGAGGGCTTATTGTTTATCCTACAGAATTATGCTTGGATTTGTTTTTGAATTTTCTTCTAGCATTAAGACATGGAGTGGTGATGACTGTCAGGGCAGTGTGTTCTCTAGTAAAATCAAATCAAATCTGTAAATAGCTGTAATTCTCATTGAAGTATTTCATCATTGTTCAAACACTTATGTGTGCAAATTTGGGTTCTTCGTACTCCTTAAATACTGATAGCAAGCTGTTACCACGATATTACTGCAAATCAGCACAGCCAAATAGACTGTTGTTAAATCTAAGTAAAAACAGGCGGAAATTTCTTAAAATTGAAATGCCTCGTGCTGAGGTAGTCGATTGGCCTGATTTATTCTTGTAATTTATCTGTTCCCCATATTTGTCGGTAATCATTCAGTTTTGGCTTCAACTTTTTGTAAATTTTAATTAAAGAACTAGATGGCTAATAGCGGCAGTCGGGAAATTAGGACAATATTAATAATTACCTTTGGATTAGAGTTGCATTTTTGTAGTACCTACCTACAGTTATATAAGTATATAGTAGTGTATTAAAATTTTAATAAGAAGCTATTTTATTCTTACCCAGTGTATAGGTTTTGAGTGCTTTGCAAGTTCAATACTGCTTGCACATGTTGTTCGTAGGTTGTCTCTGGACACTTCGTTACGGAACGAATTTTGACTTTATCACCCATTCTTAAAATAGTTCTTTGTCCAATCTCAAAGAGTACACTCTGAAAATTACAAATCCTACATTTGACATTTTCTAATTCCTTTATCATACTGAGTTTTTATACATATGTGATGTACCAATTGTAAAAATGTGATTCGTCGTTATTGCATCTAATCAGGCGCGTACCCAGGGAGGTGCACCGGGTGCACGTGCACCCCCCAGACGGCTCAAAAATTAGGTTATTTTACCAAAAAAATCGAAAAACTTCGCGCTACGCGCGATTTTTATGCATTTTAAGTTGGTTTTTACCTAATTAATAAGCGCTATTATAAAATAATTTGTACCTAATATTCAATTTTGCTCTTCCAAAATTTAATTTCTATCTACAACCTTGCTTTGCAACCCATCTTATGATCCTGGGTAAGCGCCTGCATCTAATACATTAACAATTGAAGGATAATAGTCAATTCAATATTAAAAAGAAGCATTAAATATCAATCGCTTACAAATTATTTTCTGTAAATAAAAATAAGTTAAAAATCAAATGTCGAGAGCGATAATGCTTGGGCGAGAAACTGTATTACTTAAGATGACTGTAGATCTATACTGGAAGTAGGTATAAAACTTTCTCGCCCCAGAATTGCACTCAATGTTTTGACGAAGTAACAAAATATAAAGTATATAATGACCTAGATACAGCGGAAAGGGCATACAAATACATCAAAAGAGCTAACTGTGACGTCATTGGATGTACCAGAATCCGCTGTATCTTTGTGATTCCGTTTATCTACAATGCCTTGATTTTTTACCTCGTTTTTTGTATATATTGTAAGCAACCGGTTAGGGTTCTTAGAATGTGCGAGTGCACCGTAGTGCATTAAACTCAAATAGTCGTAAGGTCCAAAATCTTGAAAATAAGCACTGTCCAGTTTTCTGAAGCCAAACTTATTGCCTGTCCAAAAGTAAGATAATAATCATTAGGAAGTCAGTACTTAATAAAATAACTCTAAGAATCATTAAGTATAATCAAGTTGGAGAACCGCAGCACACATACACTCCTGGAAAATTTTGTTCTAAATTCTTGGAAGAATAATATTTTCAAGAACTACCACGTACACCATAAAAAGCATTGAAAGGGATCAGTGGATTACGCAATGAAAAATGTATTAAAATAGCTGACCTTCTATTATGTTATCATCGAGAATGTCAATATAATCATCGCGGTCCAGACGGCTATGTTCGTGACCGTAGCCGAGAGCGTGAATCATTTCATGAATCAGCGTACCTGCAGGAATCACAAATGATTAATAATATTCTTCTTAAATTGTACCATTCACAGAAACTTCACAGAAACTGATCCCGTTAACAGTAAATACATTATGTATCACAGTAAAGGATTTATAGGGCTGGCATATTTATAAATCGATGGTATGGTTAGTTTCATAAATGGTTAATGGCTATGACACGATAATTCCAAAAATGGTTATTGACTCATTCAAGTGACTTAAGAGCTAACTATTAAAGTCAAAAGTGGTTAAATGCAGCTTTCTTTCAAAATTGGGGTAGTCATCTGATAGCGCCTAAAATTTTTTGCACTTTTAGTATAATAATATATTGTACTAATATGTTTCCATATACTAATGTCCCAGAATTAATTCTTTTCAGTTCGCAAGATATTTCTTTAACCATGTTTTACATGAAATAATTCAAATGTTTTTGTTTCTCTTCAATACTTTACTTTTTGTCACTTAATCATTTTTAGAATTATCGAGGAAAAGCAAAATAAAATTATGATGCCTTTATTTACCTTAACCATTTTCAAAAATATGGAGTCAAAGCCATTAACCATTTATAGAATTATCGAGCAAAAGCCATTAACCATTTTCAGACTTATCAGGGCAAAGCCATTATTATACCATTTTTGGAACTAACTATGGAGTTAAAAAAATTGTTTGACACTAATTATCATTTGTAAAATTCGCATTTACTTTGGAAATTAATTAAGTTGTATAAACAATTTGAAAACAGTAAAATTTGTATGACGTTGTAAAACTTCAGAAAAAGTATATATCAGGGTTTTTAAATTTTTAAAAGACATTCTCGACGTGGAAGAAATCATTTTGTCGGAAATATGAGGGTGTATGTTTGTATTAGTCTAAAAATATTTGAGTTCAAATGTCAACTTACCACCGTTCATACAACTGGGGTTGTCTAACATCCATAACTCCTGTTGAAAATTGTATATAGTGAGATTCATAGACCTGATGATGGGTAGGTACGGCATGAATTACAGCGGGACCCCATAATGGCATGCCCATTATAGAAAAAATTAATTTAATAATCAAAAAATTATTACCTGCTTCTTCCCTACTCGTCCCAAGTGAGAAGCGCACTGAACGCCATCACTTAAAAACATAACATAATCTTCTGCAGCTTCCATTTTTTGAAGCACTCCTTCCTGAACCATTGCTGCACGCGAATCAATTTCGTCATTTTTTTCAGCTGGTTTTCTTGCACAATCCAATGGGTTGGTTGTTAATGCACACCTTTTACTTATTTCGAACCCATACACGGGGAAGCACGAGTAGAACTTGATTAGCTTAATCGCTAAGCCAAATAAACATGTCACTTTTGAACTAGCTAAACAATAAAAATAATTATTGAAAAACCAAATAAAGTTTTACTAAAATAAAATATATTTTACTATAAATTAAATTATTGCATTGAAATGATTGTTATACCAAAGTAAGCCTTTGAGTACAGGAAAATAATTCCATCATTCGTCCACAGCCCTGATCTCAATCGACTTCTTCCAAGTGATAAAGGATTCATTAACATATCAGGCCATGCATCTCGATATTCTTCATCGAACCCAGAGCTTGAAAATATAGTTCCTGAAATAATATGACAACGGTGTAAATAATCATAATATTATTTTAACAGCAAATAATAATAGTTTGGGCGACACATTTTTGAAAAATTGTCAAATACTCGTTGTTTGTAAAATAAAACATGTTTATATTTTGCACAAATTGTTGTAACTAATAGGTATAAAAATTTGCATTTTGTAGTGGACGCTATGTTTAAGAAGCAGCACAGTTCATGGAATCCACACGAAAACACCTTTTTTGGTGTAAACTGTAAACTCGTTTTCTTGTTGCAGTGGAACTATCAACTATAGAACCCGCTATATATAAATGTATAGCTTTCTTCAATGAAAGACAATTCGCCAATTATATATGGATTGTTTAGCAGTTCCTGAGCTTTTTTCGCGCATTTTGCGTAAGTTGCTATAAATGATTGAACGACTTCTGTCAATAATTTGCATAATATTTAGCCGCTTATTGTAGGCACGTAACTAGGATCTGAAGCTGGGGCAGGGTTGTCAGATATACTCAAATCCTGCGAGTATCTTACTCAAATGCAACCATATCCTCAAAATTCTCATGTGAATGCCGCAATACTCAAATCATATTCAAATAAAATTCAATTCATATTGAACTCAAAAGTCTCCTAAATAGGCAAAATTTTTAAGTAAAAATTAACAAATTCGTTATTATTTCCCTTTTCAGTTAACCTTTTGACTAAACTTTTCCAAATATTACACATTTTTGCATGTTTTTTAACGTTGAAATATAATATTTCGTCAAATTTTGTTACATTTAAAAAGCATACTCAAATATTATACTTAGCAAGATTTTTTACAGAAATTAATTAATGGTAGAGTAAGATTCGAATAATATGAGGTACAACTGAGTGTAAACAGCGCTTTGAGTTGGGTCCAAACCAACTTAAAACGCATCAAATTCGCTCGTCGCGAGATTTTTTTTCCAAATTTTTGAACTTTTATGAAAAAATAAGCTATTTTTGAGATGGCAAACGCATTCTATTTTGGGGGGTGCACGCGCTCACCAACTTTGGATACGTGCCTGTGTGGGGGTAACGCAAGAACAGGGAACATTAACTGAAAAGTAAGAGCACGGTACGGAGCTCTTCGGAATACTAATAATCGCATAATTGTTACGCAATAATTTTCGGAAACTTATTTATGTGGATCAAACTTTATTCTATTAAACCACAGATTCGTGTTCCTTTTTTAATTACGTTAGTGACGTAATAAAACTAAATGTGGATTTTATATTTTTAGTAAAAAATCAAAACAGTACAGTGGTTACCTCTTTGGAAAAGTGGCGATACTCCTTCAGCCTCATCCAAAAACAATGTTATTAAAAACATAATCAACAGAAATAAAAACAATGCACATTTCGATGAATGTTTAAACATTCTCTTCTGCAATATAATCAGTTTTTGTGCGAATACATTTTGTTTTGTGTATATCTTTCATGCACAATTACTTGCTGTGGAGAATGGTGTCTGTTTGTACACAATATGTAGTCGCTATAGTCGTATAACTTTATTTTAAGCAAAAGTAATTATTGATATTATAGCCGCAGTGTCAAAGAATCCTTTTCAATTTTCAATAGTCAATAAAATGAATTTTAATCTGTACCTAAATCAATTCAATGAGCACTTTCTCATTTTTTTAATTATTTAAGTCTAGAATATAATAGAATCGCCTTGAAAAAACCTTTTGTTTGTTTATTTGCAGTTTGCTTACATTCATGCTAGTAAAACATGCCTGCTTCGCCGGCATTTAATTACTAGTTTCCCGTCAATGAATCAGTGTGCTTGGGTTTAAAATCGCATTGTTGAGTCATAAAACTAGGCAAGGGTAATCCGTGCCTACTGCTATTAAACTAGTCGGTTATTATATTTACTTTTTTGATCCTTGCTCACCTTTGATTTCCCGATGCGTGCCCACCTATAATTTCATGATCCGTGCCCAACTATAATTTCATGATCTGGTCCTACCTTTAATTTTACGATCCAAAATGTTAAATAAAAAGACGTTTAAGGGTTGTATAACGTATTAATAATTCGGTAAATCAATGTATTTTATGCAAATCAATTACATTTGTCAAAATTATTCTTCAGAGAAAATAAACTACGTTTATTGATAATTGTTTGTATTTAAAAAGAAATAAAATTTAACTTTTAAAGCGACAGAATTGCAGTTGTTTTCTTACTATATTATTAAAAATTCAGAGTGGGCCCAAAGCGGCTTTGAGAGCTAGGGGCCCTAAAATGTACAGTTAGGCACTGCAACACTACAAATTAATAAGCATTGTAGTATTCACTTACCCAGAACACAACTTTAATGCATTAAAAGCCACAAGCAAATCAAATAAGAATTACACAACAGTATTTCATTCCTCCAAGCGTAATACATTTAGAACATGAACGATCCATTGGACTGAACATTAACGAAAACATTAGTAATCAGATAAGTCAGCTTCAGTTTTACATGGCCGCAAGTGTACTGGAAGATAGATCTCGACAAAATAGTGAATTGTCGTAAAAATTTTATGCTCATTTATTGCACTGTTAAACGTGCCGCAAGTAAAGTATTACAATTTTAAGTGTTATGCCCGTAAACTTGAATTGTGAATTGAATGCCAACACCAGAATTTGTATGCACATGCAGCTGATACGAATTAATTTTCTAAAATTACAACATGAAAACTTACTATGCTTGGTTTGTACCTATTGCCAAGTTTTTCTTTCGATTTCATTTTCGTTTCTTTCTATAACATTGTGAAAATAAGATTAGCCTTGTTAGTTCATTACAGTTATAAGTTCTCAGATAACAATAATGAATAGCATAGCCGTATTTAGGGTGTGAGCAAGGGGAAATGCCTCCCCAGAAATCCTAAGAAGAGGTTATTTTGCCCTGAAATGGCCAAATAACCTCTTTTTTGGGAAATTTGCGATCCCCGAAATATGTTTTTGGATACGGCCGTGATAAATAGTATTTATATATAGTTTAGATTTGAGTGTGAAATAATGGGAAAAATGTTGCAATGTTTTTTATTGCTTACTAAATTATTCAGTCAAAATTGGAGTATGACAAAAACTAACTAGATTCACAATTATTTAGTACATTATCTTTTCCTTTGAATTGATGCAGTGTGTTAAAAATATATGCATTATGTACATTCTACTTATTCTAATTTTATTAAAGGTAAACTACGGCAATTGGTGACTGAAATATAACAACTAATAAATAATCATCAGCATAATATAATAATATTGCCTCTTTATTATAGTATTATATATATTAATGCGTATTGCACAAATAACTATACATCAAATTTTCATTATTATTGAACTAAATAAACACATTGAAAATCCAAGATTCAATTCTAATTCAAGCTATCAATGTAATCGTTCTTAGCCTTTTTTATCCAGTCAAGGAAGCATGACACTCTTGTGTACACTCCAGGGTAAATGGCTTGCGAACACTCTTTTCCAAATGATACTATGCCAATTTGTGTTCCATTGCTGGGTCCCTCATTGCAAACTAAGGGTCTGAACAAAATAAGAAACATATGGATAATTTCTCCGATTTTATTAAATTCTGTGCTATTTAAATTGAGTGTAATCTTACCCGCCTGAATCACCGTGACAGCTACTTTGACCTGATGGTGTTTTTAAATAAACTTGTGAGATTATAGTGAATTAACATGCAAGGCAATATAATTATGTAATTTACACCACATTGAGCAATAATTTTTACTTAAATTAAATCATACCTCCATCATCCAGACCAAAACAAATATGACTCTCTTGGATTGCGTAAACTGTGTCACTGTATAGCGACTTGCATTTTGAATTGTTCACGCGAGGAAAGCTTGCTTTCATTAGAACATCCGAAGAATGTTCACTGCCGTAAAAGGTGTGGCCCCAACCGTAAACAGTTGCTTCCACTAAATATTTCAGGTAAATAATTGACGTAAACACGATTGGATTCTTGTGATTTGATTTTGATTGATTTTGATTGATTTATACGAATGTTTAACGCTTACGACAATCGTCGAATATTAATCCGTTAGGCAACACAATGGGTTGGACTAATTCATTGAAAACGATTTGTTTGTCTGTACATGCTATTGCCAAATCGTTAATGAGAACATCGTAATTGTAGCTTGGGTGTATCATAATTTTCCTTACACTGTATTGTTTTGCGTATTGCTCCATAGCAAAGAGTTTTTTGTTGTGGGCCCCAACCAAGAACTGATACCGCCAAGGAGAATTGGGCTCTTGAAAACCTTAAACAAATAATTTAGTAAAAATAGTTTGCATGAAATTCGGTGTACAATTTGAAAGTTTAGATTGATTAGACATTGATTAAAATTTACTCGCTTACAATGAGCAGCTGTTAGGAAGCAATATTCATTGATAAGTGCACCACCGCAAATATAATGATTTCCTTTTAGTAGAGCAATCATAGCTGGCATTTCTCCTGGAATGGTCACATCACCGCCCACTACGCGGGCGACTTCTTTGACGTCGTTAAATTGGTAAGCTATATGCAGAAAAGATTGTTATTTACTAGAATTGGTATGAGGACTGTTAGACATTACAGAGTAGATATAAAATTATTCTTTGTGAGTCACTTACCAAAAGAAACGGTCAATGCTGTCGCTAAAAGCGTCAAGCTCCTTATTGCTCTTGCCATTCTATTATGTTAGAGTGTTGTATTGTTATCTAGTACTCTTGGATGACGGAATGAAATAAGTGTTTCAAATAGCATGACAGTTGTCTTTTATACAAATGAAATATGCTAATTATGCAACTAAAATTTAACTATAATGATATATACCCATATGTTTCCGACAGTTAAAAATAAACTGCGACAAAATAGTGTAATACATTTGGCTGATCCGGTTTCAAAACTGTTATTAAATGATGAAATGCTATCCATGCAGGAAACAAATCTACACCCATCTTAAACTATGGAAGCATTAGAATGTCAGCGCATGCGTCCGTGTGTGCATGAATGGAACATTTATGTACTGCTGCTGCTGACTCCTACATGTTCTGAATGAACGAGTTTCTGAAATAAAATGCAAGCGTCCTTGCAAGTCCGCTCTGGTTTGTAGTATATTGTATTCATGGCTTACAATGTAACAATATTTAATTATAAACTGTCGCATGTAGCACTTTATTGTAAGCCATGACTGTATTTATGAATGCCGTCATCATGAGGTGAGTAGGGGGAAAAAAATTGCCGTATTTCATTGACGAAATTGTACATATTAATAATTATATGGCTTTACTTTTAACCGTGACACCAAAAAAAGCAATTGACATTTATGATTTTTGGAAAGGGGCTATTAGGATACGTAATAATAATTCAATAAATACAATGTTGATACCAGTTATCTGATTAATGTTCATATTATGAACAATTGATTGAATTAACAAAAATACCACTATAATATCTGTATACATAATTGTACCTCACGTAAGACGTTGTGCGTTATATACACAGACAGATTGAAATTACCGAAAGGACATTATCAATAGAAACATACTACTAATACTACTAGAGTTACTTAAAATTGACAAACCAAGCGACAATAACAATGAATCAAATCTGCTTTTCCATCTCACACATTCATTATTTTCATTTCCTGTTCTAATTCTCGAAGTATGCGTTGTGCACTGACGTCGTACCTACGTCGATACTCTGCAATTACACACAGTATCACTAAAACACATATTGCAATTGCAACCACGGTTAATCATGTAGAAATATAAAATAAATACAGAATTCGAATTTGTGAAAACTACGTTTGTTAAAAGTATATTTGTTACTTGTAATCATCAAAACATTATTAGCACACAGATTTTATAACGCTGGATTGCCGGGAAATTGGGAAGATTTTTCAACTCTGGAACTGCGCCCCGTGAATTCGGGAAGATTTTTCAATCTGGGACCGGCGGTCCCGGGAAATCGAGAACATTTGCTTCCCGGAAAGCGGGAAGGCATTTCCTTGCTCACGGGAAGTTTGGAAGATTTCGAGGGCCCGATGTATTTAATACTTCATCCATTTTAATAAAGGGAGGGGAAAATTAATTATTAGTCAAATCAAATCTTTCGAATTATTAAAATAAATCCAAACTTTTCGAATTAATTAAAATAAATCCAAACTTTTCGAATTAATTAAAATAAATCCAAACTTTTCGAATTATTTAAAATAAATCTAAACTTTTCGAATTAATTAACATAAATCCAAACATTTGGAATTAATTAAAATATATTCAAACATTTGGATTAACTAAAATACATTCAAACATTTGGATTAATTAAAATAAATCCAAACTTTTTGGAATGATTTAAACTAAATCAAATATTTTTGATTAAGTTGAAATAAATCCAAACCTGTTCAAATAAGTTCGAATAAATCCCAAAATTTTTGAATAAGTTCAATTTCGAATTTAATTAATTTTTGAGGTAGTTTATATGAATTCATACTTTCAGAATATAAACAACTAGGAGAAAAGGCCGGTTTTACAAACGGGATTAGTTTTATCAGTGCGAACAACAATCCAAATCCAAGTAACCCTTTAGAACAATGGATAATCCTAGCGGGTGTTTACTACTGATAGCTGTAGAATTTGTTTAAGCAAAATTATTTTTCTTTGCAGAATGTGGATTAAAGTTAAAAATATTTTTAGACAATTTTTCTAGGGCTGACCATTATTATTTCTTTAAGTCTAAGATACGTGCATGCTTTGTTCAGCCCTAGAAAAATTGTCTAAGAATATTTTTAACTAATATTAACATTCTGCAAAGAAAAATAATTTTCCTTAAACAAGTTCTACAGCTTTCGGGAGTAAACCCCCGCTAGGATTAACTTTTCTTCTAGGGTGACTGGCGCGTTGTTTTCACTGATAATTCAACTAATCCCGTTTGTAAAACGTGCCTTTTTGTCTATGTAAGATAAAATTGCAAGGCTCATCATCATCGCATCATCATAGTACACGTACTCAATTGTTTGTGAAACAATTTTCTAACCTCGCCTCATTGTCAATTCCTTCCCAACTGTTTTCTCCTTAATGAAAAATAAAATTAAACGTGCATTCATAAAATAAAAATATATACAACCAGCTATTTATAAATTGTTTTTTTTTTTAATTTTTACTTCACGTAATGCATACTCGTAACGAAGTAATGGTTTTGGTTATAGTTATAGTATATAGCATAGCAAAAGATGTATTTGTAGCATAATGTAAGCCACATTATCCTTGATATTGTAGTTTATGCAAAACATGAAAACAAATGTTCGCTTGCAACAATAAAATTTGTTCTTTACTGAATGAATATAAAGTACATTGTGCAGTACGAATAGTTAATCCAAACATTTGCTATTACGAAACCCATCATTCATTTTTATTACACGATATAATCTTATTGAAGTTTATTTGGATAAAAGGTAAAAACATTGCGAAATTTCAGCCAAACGATTTAATATACAGCTGTACTATACATTCAAATGTTTACATCAATGTTGCCGGAAGAATGTGATGAGGAATTTATCACAATAATTGATAAATTAGCTTTATTCGAAGTGGGTTATTCCGTCATGGAGGAGAGGAATAATTACCAAAGGACATTTATTTACAAGCAATAAAATTGTCTGACAAAGCATTCGTTGTGGAGGGCTCGTTTATCCTACAGAATTATGAGTGGAGTTGTTTAGTGAATTTTCTTCTAGCAGTTTTGCATGGTAGAACGAGGATGGTCAGGTCAGTGTGTTCTCTAGTAAAATCAAATCAAATTTGTAAATAGCTTTAATTTTCATTGAAATATTTAACCATTGTTCAAAAATTTAGATATACAATTTTGGGTTCTTCGTACTCCTTAAATACTGCTGGTAGCAAGCAGTTACTACGATAATATTAACATTACAGCCAGTGTTCCATTTCTTCCGGATAAAATTCCTTTTATCCATCCAGTGGATGAAATGGACAAAATGGACAATATGGACGAAATTACTTGTATACCGGCAATTTTTAAAAGTTTTGTTTATGTTTCTTACTAGGTAAATCAGATTTTCATATACAAGTAATTGAATTACATATTAAGAGAAATCTAAGATGCATTAGATCGTATGAAAAATTGAAGTAAAATTCAAACATAATTTCTAGTCGCCATACAAATAGCAGAGTAGCTGAGATTGAAATCTAATCAATCAAGTGAGATTATTAATGTGTCATGCTATGATGAGATGATCATTCATTTGCATGAAGAGTAATATACTATAACTTTATACCAAGACCAAGCTAAAAATAAGTTTGGTTTTGGTATAACATCAGTGTAGCAATACTTGAAGATGTACATCGTGTTTTCTAAGTCCCACTAAGTTTTCAAAAATTAATATCTCATGAACCAGACAGATTTATGATTTGAGATAAATATTAATCGAAAGGGGAGACTTCAACGTTCATTTTCATATATGACGTTCATTTTACGATTTTACAAAAACACATGGAAAAGAGCGAAGGCGACCATTCGCTGAAATAACAATACGAAGGTAATAAGAAACTATTTGATTCTTACCCAGTGTATAGGTTTTGAGTGCTTTGCAAGTTCATTACTGCTTGCACATGTTCTTCGTAGGTTTTCTCTGGACACTGCGTTACGGAACGAATTTTGACTTTATCACCAATTCTTAAAAAACTTCTTTGTCCAATCTTATGGAGTAGACTCTACAAATTACAAATCCTACATTTGATATTTTCTATTCCTTTATCATACTGAGGTTATAATATATGCGATATGCTAACAGCGAAAATGCGATTCGTCACTATTGCATCTAATACATTAAAAATTGAAAAAAATTGGAATTATATATCAACAGCTTACGTATTGCATTATGTAAATAAAAGTAACTTAGAAATCAAAATGTCGAGAGCAATACATGGGCAAGAAATTTTATCACTGGTTTTATATTGGGAGGTATGTAGATTTATGCATGTATATTTATATTTGGAGGTATAAAAATTTCTCCCCCCCCCCTTTGCATTGTATTCGTTGTTTTGACTTTTAAGTAGCATAATACAGTGTGATCAGTTTAAACTATAGTGCGGCTTATACATTGGCTGGACTTATTCCTTAGATAGCCCTGTTTCAAATGCCTCAGGTCATTCTAAAATAAACCATTATACACTTCTTGTAGAGAATCGTTTTGCGCATTTATTGAGCCGTGACATGACACGGTTACACAACAATTAAAGCGTTTTGGCAAAAGACATGAAAATTGGGTAATTTGCTACCTATAAGTGAATGTGTAACTTCAAAGTAATTTTCGCATAATCTCTTACCGAACTTAAATATTCACACACTGGTAATTACTTCCAAAATTACCAAAAACGTAGGAAGGTTTTGCGTGAAATTAGGAAGAATAGAATCCGCCCCCTTAGGAGTTGGGACCTAAATTTGAGAATCTAAAGAACCACTAAAATGTGTAGAAACCTGACGAAAATCTGAAGAAACAATAACAAAAGTGTAAAAATCTAGCGGAAATTTGGTATATAATGTCCACTTTAGGGGTAAAGGGTCGGGACCAACATTGGGAAATCCGAGTAAGCGGGGTTAAGGTTTTACAGGAAATGATAATAATTTTAACCCGTATTCAGTTTTACCACAGTATCAATAATTTGGCAAATTATAAATTTTAAAGCCCCGCTCTTGTACGAAAAGAAATTTTGGAAATCTGAATAAATCAAGAAAATACAGAAAATCGGGCGGTAATTTGGTATAAGCATTGAGCCATAAACTTGATACTTAATGAGAATCAAAATTATAAAAAATTGTGATACTGTGGTAAAACATTAATACGGGTTAAAATGATTATCATTTCCTGTAAAACCTTAAATGCAACCACACGGATTTCCCGATATTGGTCCCGACCCTTTATCCCTGAAACGGGAGGTCTAATACCAAATTTCCGCCAGATTTTTACACTTTTGTTATTGTTTCTTCAGATTTTCGACAGGTTTCTACACATTTTAGTGCTTCTTTAGATTCTCAAATTTAGGTCCCACCTCCTAAGGGGCGGATTCCATTCTTCCTAATTTCACGAAAAACCTTCCCACGTTTTTGGTAATTTTGGAAGTAATTACCAGTGTGTGAATATTTAAGTTCGGTAGGAGATTATATGAAAATTACTTTGAAGTTACACATTCACTAATAGGTAGCAAATTACCCAATTTTCATGTCTTTTGCCAAAACGCTTTAAGCGTAGTTATTGTTGTGAACCCATGTCATGGCTCAATAAATGCGCAAAACGATTCTCTACAGGAAGTGTATAATGGTTTATTTTAGAATGACCTGGGACATTTGAAACAGGGCTATCTAAGGAATAAGTCCAGCCCATGTATAAGCCGCACTATAGTGTAAACTGATCACACTGTATAATTGGGGGTTTCACTCAAAGTGAGTATAATATGAATCGGATTGTTTTTATTTTCGGTTATAATCGTTTAGCTTGAGCACTCTGATTATTTTACAGAATTAATTTGTTCATAGTGCCCCCAAATGTGAATGATTAGAGGAGTTTTAAGTGAGAATGGTATAAATCGTCAACAATCGAGTCAAAAGTAGATTCTTATTTTCGTAGAAATAACCAATTATTTGGTTTCATGCGCAAGCGCTGTTTCACTTAAATATTTCAAATAATCTGATTATGAAAATAATCGGTTTATAATTGCTTTGCGTGAAACCCCGTAATATATGTAATGACCTAGATACAGCGGGAATTGGATACAAATACATAGCAAACCAAAAGAGCTATAATATGTGACGTCATTAGTTTACCGGAATCCGCTGTACCTTTGTTATTCCGTTTATCTACAATGCCTTAATTTTTTACCTCGTTTTTTGGATATATTGTAAACAAACTTCTACGGTCCTTAGAAAATGCGGTTGCACCATAGTGCATTAAACTCAAATAGTCGTAAGGTCCAAAATCTTGAAACATTGCTTTGTCCACTTTTTTGAATGCAAATTTATTAGCTGTAGCAGAACCAGAAATAAGAGAAGAGTAATAATTAGCAAGGAAGTGCCTAACTATATTAAAAATAATTATAATCAAGTTGGAGAAATTGTAACACACATGCACTCCTGCATGGATGATTTTTTCTAAATTCTTGGATGAATCTTTTTAAGCAATAATAACTATTATGTGGAGGTACCCGTACAAAGAAGGGGAAGGGATTATGGAAGGGATCAAGCAAAAAAATGTGTTAAATATAACTGACCTTCTAATATATTATCTTCGTTGATCGTAATATAGTCATCACGGTCCAGACGGCTATGTTCGTGGCCGTAGCCAAGAGCGTGAATCATTTCATGAATAAGCGTACCTGCAGGAATCATTAAAATGTGTTCATTATTAAAAGTGTTTAAAAGTTTAAATTAATTAAAGTTTGCTTTGGCCATTAATTTTATTACAGAACTATCAAAGACATTCCCGACGTGAAAGGAAAGTCATTTGTGAGAAATCTGAGGGTGTACGTTTAAGTAAACCTATTTGTGTTCAAATGTCAACTCACCACCGTTCATACAACTGCCGTGCTTTAGCATCCATATCTCCTGTTGAAAATTTTGTATAGAGAAATACACAAACCTGATAATGGGTACGTACGTAATTTATAAACATAAGTAATCAAAAAACTATCACCTGCATCTTCCCTATTCTCCCAAAGTGAGAAGCACACTGAACTCCATCAAATACAAACATGACGTAATCTTCTGCAGCTTCCATTTTTTCAAGCACTCCTTGCTGAATCATTTCTGCATGCGAATCAATCTCGTCATCTTTTTCAGCTGGTTTTCTTGCACAATCCAATGGGTCGGTTGATAATGCACACCTTTTACTTATTTCGAACCCATACACGGGGAAGCACGAGTAGAACTTGATTAGTTTAACCGCTAAGCCAAATGAGCATATCACTACGGGGTAAGCTAAATAATAAAAATAAACTATTACAAACAGAAGTAATAAAGTAGTGTCAACATACTGTGTATTACACGAAACAGCTAGAGTACTATTACCACGTCTTTCAGTGTTGGACATTGTAAGGATACTATTAGTACTTAGGTACAGTAGGTTGAACATGCTCAAGTTGAACTGCTTGTAATTGCTTTCTGATAATAAGTTTGTTATGTAAATTACTTGGGCTTATATTTTGGCCATGGGCTTCTGTGGTTTGGATCATAGCTCGGCACCCACACTCTCAAATGTGTGTGAGTTGGTAGATTTGTGGGCCCGCTGACGTTTTACGCGTGTGA
>JAQFYB010004303.1:0-16675 GCA_034694085.1 Pogonognathellus longicornis
TTTTTGAAAAAGTGCGGGAAATCATCATTTTGCTTTTTTCGAATTATTTTTATCGAATTCAGCACCCAAATTTACCTTTGTGCATGTTTTATTGCCACTGTATGTTGTTTTTTGAAAAAGTGCGGGAAATCATCATTTTGCTTTTTTCGAATTATTTTTATCGAATTCAGCACCCAAATTTACCTCTGTGCATATTTTATTGCCACTTTATGTTATTTTTGAAAAAGTGCGGGAAATCATCATTTTGTTTCTTTTTGAATTATTTTTATCGAATTCAGCACCCAAATTTACCCCTGAAGCAATTTTGGGACATTATGCCATAATTTCAATGTGCGACGTGTCACGTTCTGCAGTTCGTTTTGCACGTGCAGCGCGCAACATGCCTAACGGCTTGGCTGACCACTTTCCAGTCAGTGCATAACAACTCTGGTCCTAACTCAAGAACTGGTGGACCAAATTGATTCATATTTCCCATAGGTTATCTGGGGGTGTCAAAAAAGGTGTCAATAATTATGAAAACAATTTGGACAATCAAGGGCGTATACAGGGTGGGGGCAGGGTTAACTGGGGCACGGAAATATACAAAAGAAAGGCAGTTGACAATATAGGAGAGCAATACATGTCAACAATTGTTGGCAACAATTTTGTCTAGGGCGTATACATGGTGGGGGTAGGGGTAATGACCCTCAGGGCAAAGAAATATACAATATTAAGGCAACTGAAATTATGGGAAGGCAATACATGTCAACAATTGTTGACAACAATTTAGTCAAGGGCGTATACATGGTGGGGGCAATTGCCCCTAGGGCAAGAAAATATACAATATGAAGGCAATTGCCACTATGGGAAGACAATAATTGTCAACAACGATGACGACAATTGTTGACAACCATTTGGTCATAGGCGTATACGGGGTGGGGGCAATTACCCCAAGGGAAAAAAGTTCCTACATGTCTCCACCTTTTGTTATACTCGTTTTACTATGGTTTATTTTCTCTTAATTTAACCCTAGTAACTTCCAAACCTGGCAATTTTGGGTAATTCTGTCAACTAGGTGTGATTGGTGGGAAATTAGACTACCCCAAGCATTAAAAATCTCGATGACCTTTGCTGCTTTTGAATCCCATGCATATAGTACGAAGGTGTCATGTCAAAAAGAACTTACAGAAAATATTGAGAATGGTAAAAAGGGCTAAGTCAATCTTAGAAGGTTGAAACTTTCACTATAAAATTAAATATAATTACCAACGACCAAAAACTCACCTAGAGCTTCTTGCCATTCTCAACATTCTCTGAACGCTCCTTTTGCCACACCACGACATTCTGAAACTTTATCAACTTTGACACCATGTAAACAACCGTTGCCTTATAATTTTGTAACATTATTGGTAACTTATGAGGCGTATTGTCCGTCGTTTTAAGCCATGTAATTACTTGAATTCCAGCATAAGCTAAATATATACTTTATAGTTTGCAAGTGAAACAGCCAAATTTTTGCCGCATTGCTATCAATCTGATCTTTAATAATATAATAATGTGTAGTAATTGGTAATTATATGATATATTGTTTTTATTTTACGACGAATGTTCTACCTGCTGTATACTTATTATTAAAGACAGGAATAGCAAGGAACAGAATCTTAGTTAACAGTGCTATAAATAGTAGCAGTAAAAATTGGCCAAAATAGCACTAAAAATCAACTTTTATATTTAGAATCAGGCATTTTGTTACAGGTTAACACAATTAGAGTGAATTTTTATTAATTTGTAGAATTTACAAACCGATTTGTTGATATTTAACTCTAAAGGCATATTATTCCACTTAGCTCTTCTGTCTTCACTTTCCTTCACAGAAAACTCTTTTGTTCAAACCATTCTGAAATGTTATTTGCTATTTCGTCCTAAGTTTGGAGTTTAAATATTTATTTTCAGCCAAGTTTGATCATGAAAAGTCTCTATCAACACCAATTCCTCTGAAAATTTATTTTACAAATTTGTCCAAAAATCATTAAATACAGATTAGCACAAAAATAGCACTTCCTACAACAATCAAGAAAAATGATAGAAAATAGCAAAATAAAACTCAAGACTCTTTATGGTATGAAACTTACTAAGCTAGCCCTCAGCAGAAAAAAGTGACAAATGCTAGCTATTCCTGTCTGTACTTATTATACATAGGCATTGTACATTTTGTTGAGGTCGCAATACGAGCAAAACAGAACAGAAATTATTAAACAAATAGTGTCCAGAACTTGTAGAGAAAAAGAGCAATCATTAGTCAATAATTCGACACCTGCCAAAGGGAAACAAACTCTCAAACTATTCAATCTTGAAGTATTAAAACCTTAACATTTTTAAATTTCTTTTTAAGAGTAATTATAACAATATTTCAAAATCCTATAGCTTTAAAATTGGAGAACCAACTAAACTATTTTGTTTCTTCTAAATAGTTAATAGCTATAATTGTAATAGTAATTCCAAATACCAATTCATTCGCGATTTCAACGTCTGAATACGGTTACCTTGAAGAAATTATTTGCTACAACATTGGTAGGATAAATTTACATTGTCTTGACTGACGGTTTGTGCAATATTAATAGCAATGCTTCACGAATACATGATAGGGGCTACCAAACTTTATAATATAATTTACTGCAAAACCTATTTTTCTGTTTTTAAATTTGTTTTTTACAAAAAGGAAAATAAAATTCCACTGCAGTGTTTTGTTACACAAAGAAAATGGAGAAAAAACTTATTTTCAACTGGATTAGTGACTATATTAATTAATATTGCAATTGTAATATATCTAGTCAAAAGAAAAATTGGCGTTTGGACGTCTGTTATACAAATGGGCGCAGTCGTTCCGGAAATTTTAGCAATAATTTCAATGAACCTAGGCTGGGTTTGTTCTCTAAGCATCATGAGGGATTACGAGGACCCACCGTCGCTCATAAATTTCGTTTTGCAATTGGACAGCGTTTTGGAAGGTAAGGTTTAACTCTATCTCTAATTTCCTTGTAATGCTTTTATGTACGCTATATGTACTATGCAATATTATTTTAGACTGCATTGTTAGAACCAGAGGGGTGTATTCAGGTAACACATTTTGGGGGAGGCTTTACACTTGAGCAAACCTTTGCTAAATATGTCAATTTTTCTTGTAAAATTTGCTAAAATTGTGCAAAGTCAAAATCACAAAATCTCGTGTTTTAATAGCTTTAAGATTTTTTGCATCCTCTCGGCAAAAATAACTTTTTTTTTGGATTTTGAGAAAAATTTGATTTTATTCTTTGTAAAGGGAGGCTTCAGCTCTCTAAGTCCCCCTCACAAATACGCCACTAGTTAGACTTCTAGAAAATATTCCTATAAAATTTTGAAACATTGATTTAAGATCTTCAATAAAGTTTGCAGATTTTGTTTGAGGTCAAAAATAATTAAAACAATATATTTGTCTAATTAAGATTAAATGTTATTAAAATTAATATATACCAAATAGAAATGTTCGAGAAAGAGCGAAAGAAAATTAAACCGAGTAAATTGTCCGGAATTATTGGGTTGGGAGTATCTCTACTAATAATTGTCACTGCAATTACTGGAATTCTGTTTGGATTGCGTGTTGCTTTCAAGAAGCCAAATTTAAAAGGAATTTTATTGCGCCATTGTATTGCTGAATTATTGGGCTATCCAACTTCATACGGGGATCATTTTCTTTTCCGACTAGTTACAGCCGTTTGGGCTTTACTTGCAGCACTTCAACTTCTTTGCTCCATAGTGTTTTATTTGCTCACAGCAATTATATTTCTTCAAAATGTGCAATCCTGGCTCTCATTTTTGGAAAAATTGCAAAAGCAAGACGAACGTGTGCAAATGGCATACAAAATGTTATTTCTGTGTGTCAAAGTGGTCAGTCGACATGCTGAGCTTGTTATTCCCGCATTATTACTTACAGGACAAATTCTAGTCGTTATCAGCCTTTTTGGTACAATCAAACTGTTTGGCATAGTTGAGATGCCAGGATATTTAATTATGCCTGCATTCTCCATTATAGCTATGAGTGTGGTAGTATTGCTAGTTCCACAGGCAGCCCTTCTACATACAATGTCGGCTCGGATGATAAATAAGTGGAAGAAATCACAAGTTAAATCCGTTAAAAAATTCGCGCTCAGTTGCCAGACAATTGGACTTCAGGTTGGACCACTTTTCAAAGTAAAGAACTCAACGACAATCACCTTTTTGCAAATTGCCCTGGACAATACCATCAACTTACTCATCTCTTTTAAATAATATAGCATCATCTTAATTATACTTGTATTTCTTGAAGTGTACAAGAATATGTATGTAAAATTGAATCATTTGTTACAGTTTACAGTATTCAGCTTTTCAAATTATAAATTATTTTATAAAAATTATAGCACGAGTGCAGTTGAATCTAACATTGGTGTATTGTGTGTAATATGGAATAAGTTTTGCAGCCAATTTTTATTATATTTTTAGTTATTTGCAATAATATTTACGTTTTTAAATATTAGCCTAGCATGCGATTCGCAAAAATAAATTATGAGAAGAGAGTTATTTATGACTAATTAGTCGTTTCATTGCATTCATTACTATTACTATCATTTATCTATAGTAGAAACTCCAACTACTATGCACCCACATCTGATCTCCCCCATAGGAATGGCATTTGCAAAAAGTTGTAAGAATTCTCCATGAAATAGAATTCGGTAGGCGATTTACATGATCAAAATAAATATTATCACTAGGCACCTTCCCACCATTCGATTCCCTTTAATTTACGAACTGAGGATCAACAAACAAGTAGACAGAGTATTAGTGATGGACTCGTTAAACTATCAATGGGCTACGTACGATACGTGCTGGCAGTTAGACGGGAAAGTGAAAATCATAATGTGCTGGAACTTTCGTGTCCGAGGACACATAATATCAATGAATAAATATAATTAATAAAACAGACTGGTTACTTTAATATAATGCATTACAGAATGAATGAAATTACACACTTCTATACTACACACAGGGGCGTATCCAGGTCCTTTGCGTAAAACTTAAATCAAAATCAATGGAATATTTAACAAAATCGCGCGTAGAGCAATTTAGGTTATGTAGCAATTTTTTAGTTTCGGTTCGCATAGTTTTGTGCAATAAATTATTTTAACCCTTTAAATTACACAGACACTTACAGTTGTTCAAATTACTTATAATTTTTTAGTTGGGAGATTGGGAGATTGTGATAGTGAAAAGCTTTTGACATTTTCTTCAACACTGGAAATGGTTAATATATTATGTAGGTAACTTATTTTTATTTCCAAATTTTCCAATTCCTCTTATTGTCATATACAAATAATATACTATCATCTCCTCGTGTTGAACTTTCCTGCAATACATAATTGAAGCATTCATGAAAAAAGGAATTTTTGATTTTCAGGGCAACAGTATTAAAAAAGCGACGCAAAAAGTTTCCTTTTTGCACTGTTTACAATAGAAATTTACCTACTTTCTGTTTAGGCTTTCGAGAAGGACGGTGGGATGAAGTCGTTGGTGTTTGATCATCAACTGTAAAACGAGTTCTTCTACCACTGTTGCCGTCGATGACTTCCGAATCCGATTCTATAGAAGAACTTTTTTTACGCGTGACCCGTTTTATTTCTCTCGAATCATTCTTGACACCCTGTGAAAATATATATTTGCATGTGTGAAAATATATACGTAGAACAAAAAAATTCAGTGTAATATTTTATATTCTCTCACAAAATGTGTTTTGTTCGTCGATTTTGCGATGCTAGTTTTTATCGCTTCATCATATGAATCTTCGGAACTGGTTTTCCTTGATTTCGAAATAGAGACATTCTTTTTATTCATATTTTCGTCTTCTTCCTGTTATAAATAATATAACATACCTAAGTACAGTTTTTCAATTGTTATTGGTGATAAGTGAAAAAAAACAAATTAATTACCGTTTGGTTTTTTGATTTCATATTTTTGATAGCCTCCCAACTCTCGCCTATTCCTTTTTCCATTTTCAAAACCGCTAATAGGGCTCCCTGTATAAATTATTTTAGTAACTTTATTTTGTCATCAACTTTATTAATCTCTCCCTTTGCAAAATAAATATTATACCTTGCCTTACCTGTAATCCTATAAATATTGGAAACGTAAATTGTATAACTTCAGAATCTGAATAGTGAGGACCTAGTTGATAAAATCCCAGTGCCCATGTTATTCCCAGTAGGATAGCTAATAAGATATTTTTTTTCATTGTCTGTCTAAATATAATATCAATGAACAATTAGGTTACATAGTTTGCATTCATACGATTGTATCATTTATTTTTTTATAATTATTATTTGTCATTTTCAAATTAGGTGTTATTTACTCTGCATTCTTCAGGATATTTTTCTTATCATGATTTTTAATGTATACATGGAGTGCAGCATAAAATAGTACGCATATCTACACAAATAACCGAAAAATTATTCCAGTTCATATATGCTATAACGTGGATGTCTTTATTACTCACAATAACAGTCGCGATTGCTGGACCAAAAAATGCCCAAATGTACGGCCCGTCAAGCCAGCAACTGAAAAAGTAATAAAAAGTAATACAATGCAAAACGTCATGGTGGATCAAAAAGTTTAATCATGTGGGAATAAGGTTAGAGACTTTCAACATACAAATCTCCTCCGTAAACTCTTGTATTGTCTCCAGAGGCTGCTCCAACAGTCATTGTGACCACAGTTATTAAAATTGGAATTCCTACAATGACGATCGAATAAATCCATATTTTGTAGGCCGCCCATTTAGGTTTTTTCGCGTCATCATTTGCAGAATCTCCTTCGTCATTTGTAGAAACTCCTTCATCATTTGATTCTTCATCTCCACATTTTACCTCACTTGGAAACATATAAATATGCACTCCAGCCGTGGCTAAACACATCAAAGCGCATAAGCCAACAATATGACTCAATACACCAACCACGTAACACCATGTCTGAAAACAATAAAATATTTTTCATAAAAACAGTATCTTTTGTGGATTTAAAGTTTTCAATACAATTGTAATTGCTTATTCGGGCACTCAAAGAAACACTTATAATATGAAGATTATTTTTTATTTATTTATATTTATACGAAATTTTATTTTATTGTGGTCTGCATGGCTTAGGACAAAATTATAATTTTAAATAATATTGGAAACAAGGCCGTATTTTGCAAATGTTTGTACATTGTTTTCGATTTTGGGGTGGGTAAATGTCCTCTTTGGCCCCCTCAATACAGCCTTGATTGGAAAATGTTTATAAAATGTAAAAAAGTATTTCAAATTTTGCATTGAGTACCTCTATTCAACTTTAATAGTGCCTAATACTAATAATTCACTTACATCGCTTAGGTAAAAATAATTTCTGTCTACGAAACCAACAAGCAACAAATTGCTTGTGATGAGAAATATCATCATTAGCGTTTTAATATTGTCTTGTAAATCTTTTGCCTTGGACACATAAACTTTGTAGCATTGAAGTAGCGTTGAACCTCCGAACCCAGCGAGTGAAACTGCTTGAAGTTGCTTATTTTTTCCCTGTTTAAATAAAAATAATAATTTTTATTTTAGTAGGTTACCTCAGAAAGGATTTTTGATAAAATTATTATTTATAGTATATCCTACAGGATATTTATGGAACTCAGTTTGCACTCCATATTTGCCTGTATGATCACAAGCACATGTCGTTGAATGTGGACCCGTTTCAATCAAGGAGCAACCCTCGTTTGTCCAAATTCTTTAATGTAAAATAAAATAAATTATTAACGGATTAATGAAAAATATTTCAGGACTTTTAAATTAAAATTAAAAAAATGGGTGATATTGTATTAATTTAATGGGTTTAATTAAACTGCATGTACTTCTTTGCTTCGTCCAAGCGAACACAAATGACTGTGCCCCCAGCAGCTCTGGGCTTTTCTCCGGAATGAAGTTTTCTTGCTATTTCTTTTGGTTGACTACCCCATGAATCAGAATCGTGGTAAAATGTAACCTTCGCTGTTGCACCATCTAACAAATCAAGTCAGATACTTACATAAACAATCAAGTGGCATTTCAATTTATTAAGTAGTGACCAATATCGGCAATTGGTGTGAGTAGGTTCGATTCCTACATCCACAAAATTTTTAGCCATTTCAAAAAATGTAATTCCTTGTGACAAGCAAAATAATATCTGTTTAAGATCTCATCATTCTAAATTTTGGGGAAAAAATTTAATGCTCGATTCGCACTTTTTCTTAAAAATTAAGAGCGATTTGATTACCTGTTAATTTGATGTCTTCTTGTTCGTTTGTCACGCTGAATCCCAATAAATCACTATTTAAAGATCTGGACGTCCCAACTGAGAAGTCTTCTGCGTTGAAACTAAATTATGGGTTAAATATTTTAACTTGATGTATTAAAAATTCGTTTTTAACCAATTTAAAAATATAAGTTTTGTACAAAATATTTTCTAAGGTATTGAACCACAACAAAGCAGTCTCAAATGTTTAAAGTGTACATTTTTGATGGGATGTTGCTCCTGGCGTATTCAATGTCTACATCCATTCCAACCCACGCAGTTCCTGTTCCTGCCATACTTTGTCGGGTTCTACTTGCAGTTTGCCAATTAGAAGGTAACTCGATAAATGAATCTTTTCCTCTTCTTTTCAGACTGTCAATAGGGTATACGAGATTTTGGGAGTTGGAAATGCCTGATGTAACTTTGAATCCTTTTTGACTGTACGATTTAGTATATTCATTTCCCTCAGAATCAGAATCATTTACTCTGCTGGCTAATTGAAATGCACTTGATTCAATCAAATGAAGTACATTCGAAAATACAACACTACGATTGGCCTAAAAATTAGAAAGAAAAATTTCATATATAACATTGTTGATGTTCATTCATGACCATTTTAAATTTTGACACGATTTTTTAAATTTGTAATGAAAAAGTTACCGTTGGTAATTGTTCCCAAGGTTTATTAAATCGGAGTAATTTTTCAACGATTTTTAACGCTTCTTCAGTGGCTTCCTCGTAGACGACTGTTACATCTTGATTACCATCTTCATTAAATACCATTTTGGTGACAATAACATCCACGATGCTCACCACGTTTTGAATTTCATGTCCAAAAAATTGGTTTTCATTATTATCTGAAACATCACCATCACTCAAGAAAGCTGCATCCAATAATTGTTCCATATTTGTCATTAAATCAGAGGCGTCCAAAATATCAATTGATCCCGTGTCGGCATCCTAATCAATCGTCAAATCCAAGGCAGTCATCAAATTGTTAGTAATGCAAGATGGCTTAGCTTAATACTATTGCAAAATATCTAGTCACAGTACCAATCAATATTTATTTCAGTTTTGGTGTTATAAATTGGGTTTTTCATAAAACAACTTGGGGTCAGTATTACAATCTTGCCAGTTACCAGTAACTGGATTAAATTGGGAGTAATAAAGGCAAAAAATTGAGCAATTCTCTTTTTTTTTGCAAATATTGGAAAATCAGAAAAAATATCTTATGATTCAATAAAGCATCTAAATCAAGGCCGTATACAGAAATGGATTTTGGGGGTACATATGTATCAGTAATCGCGCATAGCGCGAAAAATTTTTGAGCAAATTTAGGCGAAAATCAACCTAAAATGCATCAAATTCAAAAAATTTGGCATTTTTACCCTTTCAGGGCAAAATAGCCTCTTTATGGACCTCTAAATAAGCATTTTACGATAACCAAAATAACCTTATTCCGTAGGAATCGGATATTCACTCATTCAATGTACAAGGCATGCGCAAAAGTTGAGTACAAATTAAGATATTGAAAAATAGAATTCTATATTCAAGTACAGAAGTTTTGGTAATTGAATGTTCTGTATATTGAAATTTCATATTATAAAGAGTAAATAATGCTTTAATTGTATCCAATCATTTTCAATATTTGTAGTATTTTTTAATATATATTCCATAATTTCTGTATTTTTACGCTTCCATCTATATTTCCTGGACAAGACATTAATTTCCTGGAAATACCGACCCTGGCGCAAATACGCCAAAAATTTGGGCTAATTGGGGGCAAAATAATTTTATATGATTCGTCAAATTCGCATGTCAATTTTTTCACTCTTACATGAAAATAACTGTAATTGTAACTATCGTTTGGGAATTTCGGGGAAGGCAATTTATTTGCCTCCTTGTAAACCATGTTGCGAGGAAAGTTATTAAAAGAAACAAATGAATTAAAAATAGTCGATCTTACAATTATTTCGCTTAGTGTGTCATTAATCTCATTGACCCATTGAGTAGTACAGTTATCAAAATTAGGTTGAGTTCCTTCAAAACGTCCATTTGTTTGACAAACCCACATTGCTACGCCAATTTGTCTACCAGGACACGGAAGCACTTTGGTTTCGCCCGGATTTGCCACCCATTGCACTCCATACGCATCAGTGGCAGAACACGGTTGTATATTTTCAATCTGTGGCAACTCAATACAAATCATATTGACATCAGTGATTGGACGATCGGGTACAAAGCCGAGTGCACAATGACATCTTTGAACGCCATTTCGATCAACACAAACAATATTTTTTGTCTCATATCCCGCGCATTCCAACGTTGCGTTGCAAATACTATTGAAAGCTTTCATGCTTTGACAAAAACCGCCATTTAAATCGCAATACTCTCCCGAAGAGCATTGGGTGTTTAGAGTGCAACGCGGTTTACACTGGTTTTGATTTTCGACATAACCCGTGCAACATTTACACATGCCCCATGCATTCGTCGAACTAATTTCTTCACTACAACACATATTTTGAGGAATTCCGCTCAAAGTTTTGCATTGATCTTCAAAATCACATGGCTGATTTAAACTGGAAGGTAAAAGCAAACAGTTTCCCGAATTTGAAGCTAAAAAACTGCTTGTTTCATTGCACACACAGATTTTGGTGGTTGGGTTGCAAATTGTGTGAGGTATTTGGTCACAATCATTGTTGGAAGAGCAGGCAGCGTTGACAAAATTGTCTTTGGAAACACAGATAGATAATAGAGGATGAAGAAATGATCCAGTAGGACAATGACATTTGTTATCCACGGCTGAACACACACCACTTTGATCTTGAAAAACGCAATCAGCAACGTTGTCACAGCTTTTTCCAATGGTTTTCTCACAGCTGATTCCAAATTCATCTTCGGTGTAACCGCGATTACATGCACACTGACCTATTGTCGGGTCTGAAGGATTTTTTAAACAAATTGCTTGTTTTTCAATGCCTGAATTGCATTCTTTCGAATTTTTGCACTCTTCGCCAAGATTCAAAGACAAGCAAGGGCACACCAAAATTATTAAAACCAAAAGAACACAATAATTTGAAAACCATATTTTGGGAATCATGTTTTTCACGGGAAAACTAAAATTTGCAATGCATGAATTAAATTACCTACTCCACAGGGTGTAATGAACTAACTCGTCTCAACATTACATTTATATAGATTGATGATCGACCAAATAATAAAAGCGATAACATTTCCTAACTATTAACTAGGTATACCTATAATCCCTTTAAATTTAATTTTAAGCAAATTTTGCACGCATATAAAAAGGATAAATAATTACTATTATTTACAACTGTCGTTTGATAGATAAAATAAGTGCTAATAAAACAAATTATTATCTTAGGTAAAGATAATAATAAAGTATAAGCGTCTTATAAAACAGTAATTACATTGACGGCATTGGACATCATTAAATCTGATTAATTTTTTAATGCAAATGCACTTATGCAGATTTTATCTCGAGACTCTGAGGCCAATTTTAAGATTTTATCTGACTTGCAGTAATAAAAATGAATAATGCAATAAAAACAACTTTTGCGTCTATGTAATTGCAGTTGAAATTAATAAAAAGATTAATATAGATTTTATATAAATATTTATTATAAAAATGACCTCCACTTTAGTTTAGTAGCTTAATATTATGTATTACATACTTTAAGTAATTATGGGAATGAGCGTTAGCTTTCTGATGGGGCAATATTTTATTGCATTTGTCTATGTCCAATATTCACAGAGTTACTAATAAGGAGAGCGAACGATTTACATGTTTACTTTATGGGCCCCTGTGAACTTTGACATGAAATTTGTCTCTATTTTAATATGCCTCAAATATGGTACAAGTAGGCATATCCCGAGCACAACGAATGAACAGAGCTCTGTTGGAATATCCAATTTTATTCCGTTGGTCAGCCGACCTCTGTAGAAAAGTCAACGGTAAATACTCTCCAGTAAAATAACCGTAGAGATCAAAACCAATTTCACATTTCTCTACAGACGTCTGCAGCAATGCGTACGGTAAAATCTCTACTGCAAAATAACCGTAGAGATCAAAATTGCATTCATATTTCTCTGCCGCCGTCTGTAGAGAAGCCTAAGGTAAAATCTCTACTGCAAATTAACCGTAGAGATCAAATACAAAATCTTAATACATCTGGTCTTCTGCATTTATCTCCGTAGTAAGGTATCTCTACGGCAATTTAACTATTGGATTATTGTGATTTATTATATAAATAATTAATAATAATTATTGCAAATTGTAATTGTTCAGATTTTTACCTCCTGCGTTACCATCAAAATGTATAATTTAGTCAATACATAGTTAATTATTATTAGTAATACATTATTATATGCCTAAAATATTTAACTATTTATCATTCCTGCACTGCGAACTGCCAACGTAAACTTGGGATTGGCTGATTGAGAGGAGCGACCGCCCACACGCACAACTTTGAATCGTTGTGGCCGTTGCAGCTTGGCGTTGTGGTTGTGTGGTGTGCTCGTTGGCTTCGGTTTTGGGATAGATAAGAGAGTGACTATTGAGAAAGAAGGCATTCTGAAGTTAGCTTTTGTCGTGTAGACATTGTATAAATCTTAGGTTAGTTTCTTTTGTTCGATAACTATTTTTGGGAAATTCATTGAAAATGAATTTCATTAGTCGTAATATTTTCAAGTAATGTACAGTATTCATCTTTTGAGCCGACACAATAAATTGTCGATTGTTGCTGAATTATTGCTGATGTCTGGAGTTAATTATTACGCATAAAACTGGGACCACATCCGTACAATCGCTCATATTTGGAAAGAATTGGACCGGATAATCGCAAGGTGCTGGGAATTTTCCTCGGAAGTCTCCTCGAATTGAAGAAGATGACCCAGGTGAGCAGAGGGTCATTATTTTAACAAAATTATTCATTGTATTTTCGATTTTTTGATCAAAATTCGGGTGACCCATTCTCTCTGTTACCTTGTGAGTGGCAACCTCTGAGTATTTCACCCTTATTGAGAATGCAGTAATTACGAATTTTGATCAAAGAATTTAGTTCAAAATTCGATAAAAAAAGTACAAAATGTAGGGGAAATAAGACGCCAAAGGGCGTAAGAATATCAGGGTGGACTAAACTTTTTCTTTTGTGATTCGCTTTTATGGGGGAATTTTATTTAACTGTGTTATAGTAAATGTATCAGTTCATTTTTTTTTGTTGAAATTATAAAAATAAAAAGGAGATACGACCCAAGGGTCGTAAGAGTAATTGAGTATATAAATGTGAACATTATTTAATGATTGTGTGTAATAAAACATTCATCAAGTATACGAATCGTACAGATAGTCACGATATTTAGTCGTTAGTCGAAAAATATTAAAATATTTATTGAAAACTGCTGCTGTGCAATTCCGATTTCGATTCAAATTGAATATTTGCAAAAGTTTAAGTTGTGTTTTGAATTTAATAGTAACATTTATGAGTTTATAGTAACATTCATGAATTTAAAGTAACATTTATGAATTTATAGTAACATTTATGAATTTACGGTAACATTTATGAAGTTACAGTAAGATTTATGAAATTATTAGTACTGTTGTATGATTTTACAATCCTCGAATGAATGTTTTAGTACGAAAGAATGATGAATAAATATGTCATGAGTAGTAAAGTAGAGTAAAATTTAATTATGTACAGTTTTGGTAAAATTAAGGGGTAACATTTATTTCTTCGATAGTTAAGGTTGAGTGTATACGTTTGCTAGCGCCAAATTATTGCATTTTGTCATGAGTAGAGCTATGCTGAGTCGATTTTAAGTAGAAATTCATAGTAAATAATCCAGTTTTTGAGAAAATTTAGTAGTATCGTTGTCATTGGAGTTGAGAGCTGAGTTGTATTGAGTGTTAATATACATCAAACTGTCTTTTGTTGTAGAGTCATAAGAATTAATATAAAAATATGAACGAAGAGGAAATACGTGCAATGCAGGCGGAATTGGAGGTACTTAGAGCCGCGCAAGCCGCCGCCCCCGCTATGCTAAGAGAGCTTGATGAACTTAGGGCGCAACAAATAAATATCCCTAGACTAATTCAAAAAGAGGCAATTAGCCAATTACGTCACTTCGACGGAAAGACTTGCATTGAACAATTCTTGGACAGATTAGAGGCAGATCGAGTCTATCTTAATCTAGACGATAGGTGGTTAGTAACTAATTTGGACAGGATATTGGATGGTGATGCAGGGGAATATTGGGCAACAAAGTCCAAGCGCTACAGTAGGGAATTAGCCGACGCGGGTGCGGAACCTGCCGATGTTTGGCGAGAAGCAAAAAGAGAAATGAGAAATTTCTTTAGTAGCACGAGCCGCAAAGCAAGTTTTAGGGCGCAAAATAATCTTTTGAAATTTTCTTTTGGTGACGATGTACAGACATACGTCACCAAGAAACTAAAAATACTGTCCCTGTTAGACGAAGACATGCGAGATGATAGGATAGTACATCATCTGAAGCAAGGCTTACCACCTTCTATGCAGATGCAACTATCTACACACCATATCCGTAATTCCGAGAATTTCTTAGAAATTCTGGGAATGATGTGTGAAACGGCAGAAAAACTTAGGCAGCAAGGCGCGTCAGGGAGGAGTAGAATTGAGACAGAAGGACAAAGGCCTTCCACATCTTCTGGGGCGAATAGCAATTCCTATTCCGGGAATAGGAATTACCATTCACAGCCGCCAGAAAGGTTCAGCCAACCCAAGCCAATAGTTGAACGAAACAATGGACAACGCTCCAATAATAGGCGCTCAGATAATGGTTCACCCATTTGCAATTATTGTAATTTAGCGGGTCACATATGGAGGTATTGTCGTAAAAGATTAGCAGCGGACAATGCTCCCACGCCACAGCAGTACGTAGCCGCCCAACCGAACACTCAGTCGGAAAACTGAGAAAATGCATGCACAGTAGGATTATAAGTAATAGTAATTTAAGTCGTAATGTTAATTTAGATTCTTTGTATTTGAAGAATAGAAATAATGATGTTTCAAGTGTAGTTGGAATTAATCCTAAGTTTGTAGTCCCTAATAGAAGTTATGCTGATGTAGTTAAGTCGAATCATAATAATACAGTTAATAGTTGTGAAGTGAATGTTGGGTCGAGTCATGATAACGTTGTTGGACATGCAAGTTCAAATGTAAATAAAAGCAGAGATAAAGTCATTAGTAGCAGTAATCTTGCGAGAAATGTAAACAATAATATTTTGAACGGAACGAATTTAAATATGTTGAATGGCAGGCCAGTGAATCATAATCGTTTCGCCTTGCTAACGGACAGAGAAGAAACGGAGCATGTAACGGTAGATGTTAACGGGATGGAGATTAGGGAGTCGAATGTAAAGCCACTCATAGCATGCAATGAAGTAACAAGTACGAAACAAACAAAGTTGGTAATGGGCAAAACAAAGGTCAAGCGCGTAAGTACTAGTAGTATTATTACCAATACGCATGAAACAATTGTCACAAAAACAAATTTTGGTGTTTTCGCTGCCAGGTATAGACAGGAAGGTTTAGGCCATCCTCCAGTAACATGCAAACTTACATTTAGTACTTTAGAATGCAAAGCACTCATCGACAATGGTGCGTCTATTTCTGCTATGTCTCAGAATTTTTTTGACTCAATCGTAGCAAATGGCATTGCTAATAAGCATATTCATAAAATTGTTAAAATCGAGCCGTTTCCTGTAGGATTGTCGGTAGGAAAAACTCCGAACATTATTAATTCCTTTGTTGAAATGGTAGTCAAAGTAGACGATCGTCATGATATTCTTTGGAGATTCTACATTTTGTCAGGATTAAGTAATGACATCGTTTTAGGTTTAGACTGGCTTCGTGCATACGAGATACACATTAACCACAAAACCAATACTTACGAATTGGATGTAGGTACGAGCAGAATCGTGAAATGCGCGGATAGTAACAATGGAGTTGCATGCGTAGGCGATAGCAACAGTAGAGAGTCGATTGAAAGCAAGCAATACATTAGCCGACCACCTTTTACAGCCAAGAGTAAAACTGAAATTACTATTTCATCTAATGCTGAATACCATGAGTTGACTAGGTCAATGAGTAGTAATAGCAATGTAAGTAGTAGTACAGGTAAATCTTCAGCCAATAGCTCTAATTCTTTAAGATTGAAAAATTGCATTATTCTAATGCCGCACTGTGTAACAAAGGTAGAAGTAGTAGCTGACCACAAATATTCAGGCGAAGTGATTGTACAACCTCGTACGCAATTAGCACACACTAAGGGAGTCGCTATC
>JAQFYB010004304.1:0-16671 GCA_034694085.1 Pogonognathellus longicornis
TTCTCCTAGGCTCTTTCCCATGTATCATCCGCTTTCCTGTCTTTCATTACTAAGAAGTGGCTCCACCACTTAATAAAGGTATGCAAAATTTTACATCCAAATATTTTGTGAAGCCTTTCTTGGGTTTTAGCATCGTGGTGAGATGCGAGAAATACTGGAAGGGGTAAACAATAATGAAATAACTTTCTTAAAATGTATATTTCAATTTGATCCTTGTTAGTTTCTATATTTTATACTTTATCCATTTCCGTTTGATGAGCATAATATGATACCTTTTCTGACCAGAAACACAATTACAGAGTGCATGTTCCTGGCCAGCACTGTTCAACTAAAGTTTAAACTTCATCCGAAAGTTTCCTGCAAGAATTGTTTCTTTGACTTTTGTTTTTGAATTACAGCTAATTTTTGTTTACTTTGCCCGAGTACTCGGCAAAATCAGCTTCGAGATTAATAATATTTTGGTGACTAATATTATGGTAAATACTCCTCTTAAACTCTATTTTGAAGATAGTGTATGCTACTGCATAAATTGCAAAGAACTCTTTTTGCAAATTGAAATGCATACGTGGTTTGTGAAAACACGCTTTAAAAAAGTATATCGTGCCGTCGTTTTAAGTATGAATATAATGTGACCAGGAAATTGAGCAGTATTGAATGGATCACACACAATGTATAATATCGATCTGTAGTTCTTTTTAAGATTCACATATGTTACATTTCACTCTAATTTAGAAATGAAATCAGTTAAACCACTTCCAGTAAGTTGAGATATCGATTACAGAATGTCAAGTGGAGTGGAACACTTTCCACCGGTTCTGGTAAAATGTAAAAATGATTAAACTCATCGATGGAAGTGCAATCTTTACGCCTAATTACATAAATTAATTTATGGCTGTACAAATAATTAATGCTTAGTACGCCTGGACCTTTCTCATATTTTCCCTCGGGCTGATGATATGCCTCGGGCTAATTTCTGTCCTGGCAATTACTAAATTGTAATTACGATTTTAACTGCCGTGGTTATATTTTTGTTGAAATTTTATTAGCTTAGTCGGTGCTCCGGAGTCTTAGCTTCAAGCAAAGATTTTACTGGGGTTGATACATTGAGTGGTTCGTGAGATCTTAACACACGCAAATTAGTCCTTTTGTAGGCTCTTTTACATGTGTTTTTTCAAACCCCATGAGAATTTTATTATAAGAGATAATATTTTGACAAATAATATTATGGTGAATAATATTATGGTGAATAATACTTTGGCAATCTACATTGTCGTTATCTGCAAAAATTTCCACCTGATTAGTGATTAAATTTAATTGGGACAATTTGTCAAAGTATTATTGAGAGATGTTCTTAGTGGCGTTTTGAACATGTTAATCATTTTTACCGCAGTCCTTGTTAAAGATAGTGTTAGCAACTGCATCAATTGCAACAACATAATTATGATGCATTGATATGTGGCATCCAGAAATATTCCTGTGTTGAACGAAGGTAGCAATAGCAGTTTGTTTGAATCACATTTCTGTTATTGACGTCGCATCATGGAACAACTAAATCGGTCTGTATCGATGGCTTTAAAAAAGAACTCATCAGTAGCAACATATTGCTCTAACATCTTTTGGACTGATGTTTTATATATGATACCAAACGAGATGTTTCACAATCAATCGAATGAAATTTTCACTAAATGCAGATTCTACAGGGTGTTGATTAAGTGCGACCAAATTTTCAAAGCGCAATATCTCATGAACCAATATGAATTATCAAATGCAATCAATAATAATTGAAAGAGGATGAATCAGCAGTCATTTTCATATATGAATTGTTAACTTCGGTAATGTAATACGGTTGAGACAAGGCTTCATATAAAATGGTCCTCCAACATTTTAAATTGCAGTCCACAATAATATTTTCAGTAGTTCATCCGCCGGACGGAATTATCAATTACAATTAATACGAATCGAAAGAGGAGACTTTAACGGTCATTTTTCTGAATGGATTGCCCAACTTTGGAAACTTAATGTGAGTGAAATAATTGTCCACAAAATATGTGACTTTCATGTTTTGTTTCTCCTGTGGTACGAGAAGTCAACTTGCCATTGGTCCATTTTGCTGGGGCAATTATTTCACAAACAATAAAGTACCAAAGCTATAAGACCCATAAATGGAAATGACCGTTGAAGTTTCCCATTTTGATTGACACTGATTGTAATTCAAAATTCGGTGCGGTTCATGAACTACGTTAGTTCAAAGCAATATTGGCGTTCATTTTAACATGATAGAGGACTACTTCATATGAAGGGTTGTTCCGACCGTATTATATTACCGAAGTTAGACAACTATATACGAAAATGGTTTTAGATTCATCCTCTTTAGATTGATTTGTTGATTGCATTTCATAATTCGCATTGGTTCATGATATATTCCGCTTTGAAAAGTTAGTGTTACTTGATCCACTTGTATGTACATTTTCGTATGAAAATTAAAATCAATAAAGTGATGCAAAATCTTAAATTCAAATACTTTGTGAATCTTTAACGGTTTTACGCATCGTGGTCAGATGCAAGAAATAATGGAAGGGGTAAACAATAATGAACTACTTTCGTATCGCATACATTTCAATTTAGTCCTTTGTATTTTCTATATTTTATACTTTATCCTTTTCCATTTTATGAGCATAATATGATATATATATATATATATATATGTTATTTGACCAGAAAAACGATTGAAGAGTGATGGTTCCGATACAGCACAGTTCATTTAAAGTTTAAGCTTCATCCCAAAGATTCCTGCCAGTATGGTTTCTCTGACTTTTGTTATTAAATTACAGCTAATTTTTGTTTTAATTATGCTAGGAAGCTCGTTTTATCAAAACATGCTTAATTAAAACAGTATTTAATTATTTTTGAATCTATATAAGCTTACTGTATTGGTATTACTATAAATATTTAATGCAATCTAATATATTGCCCTCTCGGGGACTTCCAAAATTGATGAAAATTGCAAATGTTTTTGCACTACGCGCGACTAATATGCTCATTCTTGTTAAAATTTGATGGTATATACCATAGGTTTTGAGTTTGCCCCTTCCGACAACAAATCCTCTATGTACGCCTGTGCTTTGCAAAATATATGAATTGAAAGGAAATGTATTTTGTAGATGTACCGTATGATCTTATCAAAGCCCAAACCTCTTAACACATGGGTAGGTATAATAAAGCTTCGTTGTCGGGGTCATCTCTTGTTTAGGTGCATTTTGATACACATTTTAACAAACAACAAACTGTAAGGTAATTGTCAAAGCAGTGATTCTAGCTACTGTACTACCTACTATGGTATTATGCCTATCCTGGGCACCTATTAATGTAAAAGGATGTTTGCGTTTTGAAAATTTATAGGGTATAGCGATACCAGTTTTTTATGATAACGGCCACTTATGAGAATAGATTTATAGAAACATTTAATTTGACTTGTGGGGATATTAGTAAGTTAAAAATAATAAAGATGGCCAAAGGTAAATTAGGCCGAGCACTCGGCAAAAACAGCTTCGAGGTCAATAATATTTTGGTGACTAATATTTTGACATATAATATTTTGGTGAATAATATTATAGTAAATACTCCCCTTAAACTCTCTTTTGAAGATATAGTGTTAGCCAATGCATGAATTGCAAAGAATTCTTTTTGCAAAGTGATATGCATACGTGGTTTGTGAAAAGACGTTTAAAAAAAGTATATCGTGCGTCGTTTTAAGTAGGAATATAATGTGACCAGGAAATTGAGAAGTATTGAATGGATCACACACAATGTATAATATCGATCTGCAGTTTTTTCTGATGATTCATATATATAACATTTGATTCTGATTTAGAAATAAAATCGGTTAAATCACTTCCAATAAGTTGAGATATGGATTTTGATAGTTCGTTTTGGAATCGATTACAGAAGGTCAAGTAGAGTGGAACACTTTCAACCGCTTCTGGTAGAATGTAGAAATGATTAAACTCTTCGATCGAAGTGTAGTCTTCACGTTTGATTACATAGAACAGTTAGTGTATCTCAAAATAATTAAGATTTAATTGGCTTGGATTATAATAATAAAGTAACGATTCACTTCGATTCGTGATGTTATACTTCAGGGTATCCAACAAATTTGGCCCTACCTGTATACGGCCTTGTAATCAAAAGTATATTATGTAAGTGAATAGAACAAGCGTATTGGCACAGCATTTCTTTCTTTACAGTTGTTATGTGTTGCTATGGGTGCAATTGGAGAGAATGGAAGATACATTTCTGGAGTTGAAGTCAGAGTCTTTATTCAATGATTGAAAAGTGGTCAGCCGACATTTTAGACAACTCTCTTGGCGTAAGCTGTATTCCGCGTAAGCGTACGAGTACATTGTTCGATTTACTCCTACACCGCGTACGTAAGCTCACCGTAACAGTCTAATAGCTCGGCTGACCAGTTTTCATTCATTCAATAACGGCTCTGTTTGAAGTATCTGTGGGTAAAATGGTGGATAAAATTTCTATGTGGATTTCCAATGGAGTGGGTCAGGACACAGTTTGGTTCATCAGGCACAAATTCAATATATATGAATAATAATGCTGATGATAGTCAATCATTTGTTGTTTATTTAATGCCCCTCGGACCCATTTTAATAGGGGCGTTGATTTAGGGGTCCTGAGGGCATTGAAATAGGTCCTAGAACGTATTTTAATAACCTGAGGACCTAAATCAATGCCCCCAAAATCAGGGGCTTAGATTAATGCCCCAAAGCAGTAAAAATAGGTCCCTGAATTTTTGCATTTCCTGAAAAGTTAGAATATACAATTAGCTCATATGGACGTGCCTTACAATACGTATAACTTATTTTTATTGTCCACTTTCTATTTTTTTAAAAACTGACAAATTAATTTCGGGGCATTTATTTAAGATTTTAGGGCATTGAAATAGGTCCCAGGACCTATTTTAATGCCCTGAAAACGTAACTCAATGCCTCCTTTAAAAAGGGGTCACGGAGAATCGATTTAGGGTAGCGATTCTCACTGATAGATGAGTTGAAAGGAAATGTAGATCTACCGTATCATCAAAGCCCAAATCTTCTTACACATGAGTAGGTATAATTAAGCTTAGTTGTCGTGGTCATCTCACTTTTGTGTGCATTTTGATACACATTTTAACAATTCAACAAACTCTAAGCCTATTGTCAAAGGAGTGTATCTATGGCTACTGTAATACCTACTATAGTACTATGCCTATCCTAGCCTATTAATGTATAAGGAGGTTTTTGCTTTGAGAGGATCATACAGTAGTGTCGTAGTTTTTCATGATAACGGACACTTATGAAATAAGGTTTCTGAGAAACATTTAATTTGACTTGTGGGGCTATTAGTAATTTAGAAATGATAAAGGTGGCGAAAGGTAAACTCAGCCTAGTACTCGGCAAAAATAGCTTCGAGGTGAATAATATTTTGACAAATAATATGGTGAATATTATTTTGGCAATTTGCATTGTCGTTATCTGTAAAAATTTCCACCTGATTAGTGGTTAAATTTTACTTGAGCCAATTTGCAATTGTTGTTAGAAGGTGTTCTTTGTGGCGCATTGAACACGTTAATCTTGTTTACCGCACTCATTTTAAATGATAGTGTTAGCCCGTGCATCAATTGCAAACAACTCTTTTTGCAAATAGATATGAATACATTTGTGAAAAAATGATTAAAAAGTATATCGTGTCGACATTTCAATTAGGAATATAATGAGACACACGGAGAGCAGTATTGAATGGATTACACACAATGTATAATCTCGATCGGCAATTTTCGCTAATATATCGGTTGACTTTCCCAATATTTGTTGACCGCTAAAGCTTTGTGATCGTTTATGGTTGCTTCATTTATTTCTAATTTAAAAATAAAGTCGGTGACGCCTCCTGAAGTAAGTTGAGATATTGATTTGAACAGGACATTTCGGAAACGATTACAGAGTGTCCAGTAGAGTAGAAAACTTTCAATCGGTCTTGTGAAATATAGAACTTGAAAAACTCTTCGATTGACGTGCCGAACGTGTAGTCGGCACGTTTGATTGTTGAGAATAATTTGTGTCTCTCCAAATAATAATGTTCAATTCGATTGAATGATATTAATAAAGTAAGATTCACTTCAATTGGTGAGATTATATTTGAGGATATTCAACAAATTTGCCCCTCCCTGTATACGGCCTTGTAATCAAAAGTATGTAGGTAAAGTAAATAGAACAAGTGCATTGCTTTTCTTTTTTACAGTTGCTATGTGTTGCTATGGGTACATCTTTAGAGAATGGAAAATAGATTTATGAAGTTAGTTAGTTTCCTGTCGCAATGGTTTCTCTGACTTTTGAATTTAAATTATAGCTAATTTGTATTTTCATTATGCTAGGCAGCTCGTTTTATCAACAACACAGATTTATAGTATAAATAGTATAGTATTAGTATTAAAGTTAATAATGTAATTTTAAATGAAATAATAATATTTTAGTAAAAAATATTATTATGGTGAATAATATTTTAGTAAAAAATATTATTATGGTGAATAATATTTTAGTAAAAAATATTATTATTGTGAATAATATTTTAGTAAAAAATATTATTATGGTGAATAATATTTTGGTAATATGCATTGTCGTTATCGTAAACATTTCCGCTTCATTAGTGGTTAAATTTAACTTCAGACAATTTGTCAAATTGTTAATAAGAGATGTTCTATCAGTTCTATGTGGCAATTTGAAACCGATAATCTTGTTTACCGTCCTCGTTTTTAAGGATAGTGTTAACAATTGCACCAATTGCAACAACATATTATAATGCATTGATTTGTAGCATGCAGAAATATTCCTTTGTTGAACGAAGGTATTATGAATAGCACTTTGTCGTGAGTTGCATTTGTGTTTTTGACGATTGATGTTTCCGTATGTGTAGCAACCGAAGCGGTTTGTATCGCTTGCTTTCAAAAGGAACTCATCTGTAGCAACATATTGCTTTAAAATCTTTTGGACTGATGTTTTATATTTCCACAATGATTCCAAACGACATGTTTATAAAATACCGTCTTTCAATCGAATGACATTGAATAATATATAATATTTGGTATTAATAAGAGGTGTTTATTTTTGACGTTTTGAACACGATAATCTTTTTTATCGCCATCTTTTTTAAGGATAGTGTTAGCAACTGCATCAGTTGCAACAACATAAATGATACATTGATATGTAGCATGCAGAAATATTCCTTTGTTGAACGAAGGTATGAATAGCAGTTTGTTTTGAGTGACATTTCTGTTCTTGACGTCGCATCATTGAACATCTGAAGCGGTTTGTATCGATTGCTTTCCAAAACAACTTATCAGTAGCTACATATTGCTCTAACATCGTTTGGACTGATGTTTTATAGTAATTTTTCAAAAAATTACTATAAAACCACCCATTTTCAAAAAGAAAACTTAGAGCAATTTCGATTATCCTATCCTCTATCTGATGTGCAAATAAAAAATTAGAAATGGGTGGGAGCCGGGATGAAATTAACGATTTTAATAATTTTTCCAAAAGTGCAGAAAATAGAGATGGGAATGAGTATCAATGGAACTTAAAAAGTAACTCTAACCGCTGAGCGTGTTTGTTTCTCTCTCAAATTCCATCCCTTATTTGAGAACCTTTGAATTGGTGACGAAAAAGAAAAATAAGGTTATGTCAGTCAAAGTTGAAATGGCTTGATTCTCTACATGTCTACAGATATAGTACTATATGTTCTGAGTTTGCCCCCTCCGAAAACATATCCTGGCTACGCCTATGCTCTGCACAATAAATGAATTCAAAGGAAACGTAGATCTACCGCATGATTTTTTTAAATTGCAAACCTCCTTATGCATGGGCAATAGGTATAATAGAGCTTGGTTGTCACTTCATTTTTGTATGCATTTTGATACACATTTTAGCCAATCAACAAACTCTAAGCCAATTGTCAAAGCAGTCCAGTGTATGTATGGCTACTGTAGTACCTACTCTGGTATTGTGCCATCCTTGGTACCTACGAATCAGGGTTGGGCAAATGCCAGCAAAAGTAGAAAATACCATGCCAACCGGTAAATAGTGGTAAATACCGGCATTTACTGGCATTTTCCTCACAGTGGCATTTTCTATATTTCTCAGTATAAAATATAATCTCAGTATAAAATAATATGATCTAATAGTGAAAAATAATATAATTGTTTGAAAAAGTAAACACAATTAAAGGTATTTTCAATAGATTTGTTGTGTATCTCATTTAGTTTCAGATCAAAACATGGGATATTAATAACAGTAAACCGACCGAATAGAAAATGCCAGTGGCATGGTATTTACTACAATTTATCATGCCGGTAATTACCAGTAAATGCCGGTAAATACCGGCATGACATTTTTGACTATGCCAACCCTGCTACTAATGTATAAAGAGGTTTGCGTTTTGAAAATATCATACAGTAGTGGTCGTTGTTGTTCATTGATAACGGACACTTATGAAATGAGATTTATGAGAGACATCTAATTTTTCTTGTGGTGCCATTAGTAAAATAAAAATAATAAAGCTGGCGAAAGGTAAATTCGGCCGAGTACTCGGCAAAAACAGCTTCGAGGTCAATAATATTTTGGTGAATAATATTATGGTGAATACACCTCATAAACTCTTTCTTGAAGATAGTGTTAGCCACTGCATCAATTGCAAACAACTCTTTTTGCAAATTGATATAGTACATACGTTGTTTCTGAAAAGACGTTTTATATAAGGAATATAATGAACCAAGCGGAGAGCAGTATTAAATGGATTACACACAATGTATAATCTTTATCTGCAATTTTTTGATCATTCATATATCTTAGATTTGATTCTAATTTGAAAATAAAGTCGGTGACACATCATGAAGTAAGTTGAGATACTGATTTGTGTAGTCCATTTTGTAGCCGATAACGGAATTTCCAGTAATTTTGATGTACATTTTCGTATGAAAATTAAAATCAATAAAGTAATGCAAAATTTGAAATCCAAATACTTGGTGAAGCCTTTCACGGTTTTTAGCATCATGGTGAGATTCGAGAAATACTGGGAAGGGGTAAACAATAATGAAATAACTATCGTATTGCATGCATCTCAATTTGATCCTTGGTAGTTTCTATATATGTTTTATACTTTATCCATTTCCATTTAATGAGCTTAATATGATACATTTTTGACAAGAAAAACTATTGAAGAGTGACTGTTCCTGGACAGAACTGTTCAACTAAAGTTTAATCTTCATCCGAAAGTTTTATGCAAGGACTGTACTATATCTCTGACTTTTGTTTTTAATATGCATGTATTTTTTGTTTTAATTATGCTAGGAAGCTCTTCTTATCAAAACAGACTCTTAATTTAAATAGTATTTAAAATTTTGTAATTATTTTTGAATTTATGTAAGCTTATTTGTATCAGTATAAATATTTACTGCAACTTAATATTTTGCACTCTCGATGATTTAGAAAATCGAGAAAAATCGCAAAAGTTTTTGCATTACGCTCAACTACTTAATATTGCTCATTTTTGCTAAAATGTGACATGTATTCAGTTTGCCCCTCCGAAAACAAATGCTGTATGTTCGCCTATGCTCTGCATAATAAATGTATTCGAAGGAAATGTAGATCTACCGTATGATCTTTTCAAAGCCCAAACTTCCTTACATATGGGTAGGTATAATAAAGCTTGGTTGTCAGGGTCACCTCGTTTTTGTATGCATTTTGATACACATTTTAACAAATTAACAAACTCCAAGCTAATTGTCAAAGCAGTGTATCTGTCTAATGTAGTACCTATTGGTATTATGCCTATCCTGGGTACCTATGTATTAATGTATATTATGGATGTTTGCGTTTTGAAAATACATAGGGTAGTGATCCCAGTTTTTCATGATAACAACCACTTATGAGATTTATGAGAAACATTTAATTTGACTTGTGCTGCTATTATTAAGTTAAAAATAATAAAGCTGGCGAAAGGTAAACTCGGCCGAGTCCTCGGCAAAAATAGCTTAGAATAGAATAATGTTTTGACAAATAATATTATGGTGAATATTATTTTGGCAATTTACAATGACGTTATCTATAAACACTTTTTGAGGATATTGTTAGCCACTGCATGGCAAACAACTCATTTTGCAAATTGATATACATACGTTTGTGAAAAGACATTAAAAAAGTGTTTCGTGCCGACTTTTCTAATAAAAATGAAATAAAACAAGTAAAGAGCAGTATAGAATGGATTACACACAATGTATAATCCCGATCTGCAATTTTCATGGTTAACTGTTGATTTTTCAAATATTTATTTAAAGATAAAGTTTTGTGATCATTAATGGTTTCTTCATTTAATTCTAGTTTCAAAATAAAACTCATCGATTGAAGTGTAATCTTTACGTTTGATTACAAACAATAATTTATGGCTCTCTAAATAGTTAATGTTCAGATCTGTTGAATTGTAATAATGAAGTAATGATTCACTTAGATTCGTGAGATTGTATTTGGGGTATCCAACAAATTTGCCGCTCCGTGTATACTGCCTTGTAATCAAAAGTATGCAATGTAAAAGAAATAGTAAAGGACAGCGCGCGTTGCTTTTCTTTTTTTACAGTTATTATGTGTTGCTATGGGTACATTTGATTAGAATGGAAGATACATTTCTGAAGTTAATTTAATTAGTTTCCCTTCAATTATGGTTTCTCTGATTATTGTTTTTAATTTATAGCTAATTTGTGTTTTGACTATGCTAGGCAGCTCCTTTTATCAATAATACAGACTTATAGTATGCATATATAGTATTGAAGTTAATAATGTAATTTTAAATTTAATAATAATATTATGATAAACAATATTATGGTGAATAATATTTTGGTAAATAATATTTTGGTAGACAATATTTTGGTAAATAACATTCTCGTGAATATTATTTTGCTAAATATTATGGTGATTAATATTTTGGTAAATAAATAATATGGTGAATACTATTTTGGCAATTTACATTGTCGTTAACTGTAAATATCTCTACCTGATTAGTGGTTAAATTTAACTTGAGCCATTGAGCCAATTTGCCAAAATGTTAGCAAGAGGTGTTCTTTGTGGCCCTTTGAACATGTTAATCATGTTTGCCGCACTCCTTTTTAAGGAGAGAGATAGGCACTACATCAACTGCAAACAACTGTTGTTTGCAAATTGATATACTTCTGTCGGAATTAATATGGCTGTATCAGGTTACCTCCTTTTGGATACTTCTAATGCTATTGAATATGGAATACACACAATTTATAATATCGATCTGCAGTTTTTTTTTCTGATGATTCATATATCTTATATTTGATTCTGATTTAGAAATAAAATCGGTTAAACCACTTCCAGTAAGTTGAGATATAGATTTTGGAGTCGATTACGGAATGTCAAGTAGAGTGGAACACTTTCAACCGCTTCTGGTAGAATGTAGAGAGATGATAAAACTCTTCGATTGACGTGCAGTCTTTAAGTTTGATTACATAGAACAATTAGTTCCTCTCAAATTAATTAGGGTTTAATTCGCTTGGATTATAATAATAAAGTAACGATTCACTTCGATTCGTGATGTTATACTTCGGGGTATCCAACAAATTTAGCCCTACCTGCATACGGTCTTGTAATCAAAAGTATATTATACAAGTAAATAGAACAAGCGTGTATTGGCACAGCATTTCTTTCTTTACAGTTGTTATGTATTGCTATGGGTGCAATTGGGGAGAATGGAAGATACATTTCTGGAGTTGAAGTCAGAGCCTTTATTGATGAATGATTGAAAACAGGTCAGCCGACGTATTAGAAAACTCTCTTGGCCCGCGTAAGCGTACGAGTACATTGTTCAATTTACTCCTTCACCGCGTACGTAAGCCCACCATAACTGTCTAATAGCTCTGCTGACCTGTTTTAATTCATTCAATAACGACTCTGGTAGAAGTATCTGTGCGTAAAAAGGCGGATAAACTTTTTATGTGGATTTCTAATGGGAGTGGGTCAGGACACTGACATTCTGATGGCAGTCAATCATTTATTGTTTATCAGTTTTTTTGTTATTGCCATCTGATGAGCATAATATGATACATTCTTTGACCAACTAAACCATTGAAGAGAGACTGTTCTTGTACAACACTTTTCAAAATTTCATCCGAAAGATTCCTGTCAGTATGGTTTCTCTGACTATTATTGTTTTTAAATTACAACTAATTTTTATTTTAATTATGCTAGAAAGCTCGTTTTATCAACAGAAACTTTTAAACTTTTAAGTTAATAAAAAATAGTATTAAAGATAATAATAAATATAATTTGAGAAATAATAATATTGTGTTAAATACTATTATGGTGAATAATATTTTGGTGAATAATATTTTTGTGAATAATATTATGGTGAATAATATTATTGTGAATAATATTATGGTGAATAATATTTTGGTGAATAATATTATTGTGAATAATATTTTGGTGAATAATATTATTGTGAATAATATTTTGGTGAATAATATTATTGTGAATAATATTTTGGTGAATAATGTTATGGTGAATAATATTATTGTGGATAATGTTTTGATAAATCATATTATTATGGTGAATAATATTTTTCAACTAACTTTTCTCTCGCATACTTCTGAAGTTGTGCGTGATAGTTCCTAAAGTGCACTTTCGATCCATTATTACATTTGTCGCAATTCGCAAGTTTCTCTTGTAATAATTTCCCTCCAATTTTTGTTACCCCTTCTATTTTCAAAATCCCTTTCATTGTAAGAATAAATGGACCACGGCGGCTGTCCTTGCTGATTGCTCAACAGGATAGGTTCCAATAATCCTGAATTATTATTTGTAGTCATATGAAAATGGCAGCGTTGAAAGTCTTTCAAATTGAGAGGTAAATGAACTGCTCGTAATGCGCAAATGGTTGGGAAAAGTAGAAATTACTTCATTTTCCTAAAATGGTTTCAATGTATGAAATGCAATGTTCAAGTATAGCAAAATTGGCGTAAGCTTTAATTTTGCTATATATATTATCATATTACCCACTTAAATCAAATACAAATATATTTGTATCACAATGCAATTTTTGGGGAGTTTTAATTCTTTTAGATAACCCAAGTTTATTGCAAACCCGTAGCGTCCATTGTTCAATGTGGTGCAAATGAACCAGGCCTCGGAGTTGCAGGGACCTCGACAAGAAAATAATAAATTCAAAGACATTTTCAACAAGGCTATACACAGAGAAGGACAAACGGGCAATTATATTACCCAAATCCCAAAAAAGAGGCTATTTTTGCACAAAAGTGGAAGTTTTTTGGTAATTTTTAAATAATGTAACGCATTTTACTCTCAGTTGGGTCTAAATTGACCCAAGTTTTACAAGTATGCGGGTTTACATATTTGTGATTTTTGCATTCCCCGAAAATCCGTTGTTGTTACGGCCATTCTTTTTGTTTTGTATTGTATTCAATCAATAAGTTCGTATATTGTCAATGTGAAGTTCATTTGTACAAACTTTACTACACATTTATTTCTTGTATGAGTCATTGTTTTTGTTCAAGATTAGAAGACTACTACAAGAGCATAAGCGCATGTTTCCCTCTTTCTCCTTCCAAAAACTAAAATAATGTACTTATTTTGCCATCACCGTTCAAAAAATCGGGAAACTCTACGAACTTTTTCCAGCTATTTCAGATTGATTTTGACCCAAAATCACTCAATTGTTCTTGCTATGCACAAATTCTCCGCATGTTAGATGATTTCGGCCAAAATTGGCCTAATTTTGTCGCGATAGGCACAATGCACAATATTCCTCATTTGAATCAAATATTTATTGTAAACTTGATGTACCTACAGTGACGTTTGATGACGTTTCACCGCCGACATATTTTGGGTGCGGCACTGCGCACCAGGGCCTTCAAATATACCCTACGGCACTGGTTTATTGTACAAACTTAATACTAAAATCATTGTACTAAAATCCAGAAATAAATGCAGCGACTTATCGAAGAAGTTAAATTTCATCCTTTATTGGTAAATATAAACGAAAAGTCTATTTCTAAGCACATAATATTATTGTTCAGCATTTTGAGCTTGAACTTGTACTTTACCTATGTTCATTGTCCTCGTAAACTATTAAGCTTTATATTTTGTATGCCAATGTAATAATTATGATAAAAAATTAGTTTAGACGCTTGAAAAGGGAAATGTAAATGAAAAACAGGAAGTTGAAAATGGGTTTGAATAAACTGTTACTACACTACATTAGCACTGGACATTAAATTGAAGCATAATTTTGGACTGATTAATTGGATAGATTAATTGCAAGCGAGTGTTTTCATTTTACTTATGGTTATATACTTCTGAACTTAAATGTAACACAGCTAACCACGCAGTAGTCATATAATTGCAATACAAATATAAAGTATAATACCCTTGGTTGCACGGGTATTCAGTAGGTACCTAAAGTCAGAATGGCAAGAGATAAATAAACAGCCCATCAATCATATTTTCTTAAACATCGGAATGATAGTTAACTTTAGGTTTAGTTTAGGCATAAAACTACATTACAAAATTAGTTTAGGCATATGTATACTCATTAAAAACTACAACCAAAAAAAACGTAGGGTAGTGACGACTTCTAGTTGAAAATGACAACATCAACAACGATTTGAAATTAAAATTTTTGGATAGATTTACAACTTAATGATGTATTAGGTTATTATATATAAAGTAACAAAATTCAGTTGAATGACACAATTCATTTAGTTGTGATGCTAAAACTAACTCAATGTTATAATACTTTTGTATGCTGAATATTGTAACTTAAGCTTTAATCTGATATCAGTTGATTGCAAATTATGACTATTGTGTGGTTATGAATAATACTTTGGTTTCTTTAGATAGGCATCCCATTATATATTTCGACATAGGTTTCGTAATCGTTTACGTATCGTTTTCTCTGACTTCGACGAACTGGTAATTTTTTGGCATCTTTTGTGTAACGCTTTCTCGTAATCTTGAACGACTGCGACTGTTGTTTGTGAATCGCATTGAAGTGAAAGCTACTGCCCCTCTATGAAGGTTACTATCGTCTTTCATTGTGTTCCCTCACAATAATGCATACTGCACACTGTGCACACTGGTGGACGAGAATGGAGTTGCTTGTATGAAAAGAAGAAACCAACATAACATATTTGTATAAGTAGCTCAAGCTATACTTTATGTCAGTTTATATTGACTTGGAATATATATTATGTACCTAGTCTGGTCCAACAGAATAACCAGACACAATTCAGGGATAACTGCAATGCTACTACTAAAAATAAAGTGAGTTTAAAACCCCCAATCATTTTTATGTATTTGCAATGAAAAATGCATCCAGGACCTGTTTAAAATAGGGTTTATGCGTATTTTAAATATGGCCTAATTTTTAATAGAATGTAAGTGTTAGAGTAGGAAAATGTATGATGAACAGTTAATAATTTTAATGCCATTTTTTATTTAATGCCATATTTAATGCCAATTTTAATGACAAATATATTGAAGTGTAACTTTTCATGACGATTTTATTCCAAATGCTTAAACCATGTGCAATAACTCATAAAATTCTAAATTGACTCCCTTGTGAAGGATGATTTGCATTCTTTAAGATACATTTGGAATTAACAAATGAATTATAAAAAGGTTCGATAGCTGCATTTGTGGAAATGAAATATTCCAATTTATTGTGGACGAGTTACAAGCCCCATTACAAGCCCACGATACACCAGTAAAAGGTGCACATTATACCTAATTAATTAAACGGAATTTACACTAAAGAATAGTTAATGCTAAGGTATGAGATAGACGAAGAAAGGAGACGCATAACATTGAGTAATTATGGGGGTGCACTAGTTGCTAGTTTTTTTATCATTTTTTGCACTATTTTTTATTCATTTATTTTATATTATTGCAGCCTAAGAAGTAGAAGGGTCTGTTTGGCTTGCATCTGAGGGCCTCCGTTTGTACTATTGTTTGGTTTGCATATTTAAAGACGGGTGTTGCAAAATTGCAAAACTGACGTTGAGTGTGTAAATTACTGTACTTCATTTATGAACATGTAACTAACATGTATTAACTGTTTTTACACGACATTGTATTAAGTGTGTTCTAGAAATGTGTTACACTAAGCTTGGACAGAAAACTATATTTTTCGATAATCAATAACCTAGTTGTTTTGTAACTAACAATTAATTTTTAATCACGAATCGTTTGAATTGTAGATAGGCGACATTAGAGCCCCGGGAAAACTTTAGGTACCGTTCTTATTACTACGAACTTACGAGAGTAATGCATGTGTGTAGAGTTCGAATGATGAAGCATAATATAGTATTTATTGGCTCAAATTTATACATCGCAAAAACTTTACTCTTTACTTTAATAATTAGGTACTTATATATATAAATTTCTACACTCTTACGAATTTCAACGTGATATCTTGTCAGATTTGACATTATTTTCATGTTTTTTGACTCCTACATTTTTTAACTGTTCAAACAACGATGTTAAATACTGTGAACTTAGCCCTGTTACTATTACATTATTCCATGTAATATTTACGAAA
>JAQFYB010004305.1:0-16669 GCA_034694085.1 Pogonognathellus longicornis
TTTGTGACATCTCCACTTCCTTTTCAACAAGATGACCTTATCATAAGGTAGTGTACAATTTTTTGTACTCTGTAGGTGAACTAGTGTTATTAGTACTCACTTCCTTAAATGTTTCTGCTTCACATTTTTGTTACGTGATTGTACCTACCTATAATATGTCATGTATTTTTTCATCAATTTTAAATGACTATTCAGCTCTTACTAACTTGCTTACGTTACATTGAACAATATTAACATAATATAATGAAACTATACAATTTTAAATTCACTTAACTAATGTCTTCTTTAGCATACGATCAAGTTTCTAAAGAGAGGTTCAGCAAAGTAAAGTAAATGCTACGTAAAAAGTTTGAACGAATACACATAAACTGATTTGAAATTGAAAAGTTTGTAGCTACTATTTATATACATGTAACATATCTGCTGAAATAATTGAAAAACTATTTACGTTTTACTTATAGTGAGGACAAGTAAAGATACTAAAAATATTAAGACTAAACCAGTAATCGATAAGGATTTTGGAAGGGTGCGTATTTGCTTATGAAGTTATTGTTTCCAATTTTTTCAGCAATCGACAGTTCAAATATCAATGACATTCTTACTGATACTGTTGTTAGGTATATTTATGGCTGTAGTGTAGTGTATAATATGAGAGTGAATATAATTAGACCCAGTGTAATATGTAAGTACTGTATATACTTGGTAGTATGGTGCTTATACTTAAATAATAAGAACGATTCATGATTAGCTGTAGAATAACATTAGTAACTATTTTTGTATTTCTGCTCGTCCATGTAAGTTGAGCTGATAAACTAATAAATGACTTCATTTATTTACGAGATAAACTTGAGTCCAACACAAATGATTAGATTAACATTTGCGTAAGAGCATACACACGTATTATACATTATAGACTAGGTATACAGACTGTAGGGAAGCATAAGTACCTAATTATAGAGTTCCTTATTTAGAGTTCCTAATAAATAAAATCAATAAAATATGATACACAACAAAAGTAACTTAACTGGCAGATTTTGCTGTGAGAAAATTACTTTATACAACTGTGGTTGGGGAAAATGTTCCTATATCCACTCAACACTCAAGTGTTTTAAAAAACATTGATAAATACTCAAAGCAACAGCAACAGACCAAGCAGTCACTAAAAGCAATAAAAAATGGTTAGGAAGGTTTTATTGAAGTTGAAGTGCAAATACATTATATAAATTTTATAATTGCTTATATCCATATGCACCATCATTAAGTCTTACATGATTGTCAGTACACTGCAATCACGAGTTCAGATATGATATGATTGCAACTTGAAACCCTTGTCAAAAACGAACTATTCTGATTGAAAAGTCATAAGACTCCTTGCACACTATGCACTTAACCATTATTTCATGCATGTTACTCAATATGATATATTCTATCATTGTGCTTTGAAGGCTGAACTGAAGTAGTAACTAAATTATCTTGAAGCAATAAGAATCTACAACAAGGGAAAATAATGTCAGAACTCGACGATTTCTACAACGTGTGTCTCAAGCTCACCAAGGAAGTTGGAGTGGTAAGTATCTAGACTCCAGACTAGTAGCCGGATAGACACGGCTACTTAATTTTTTATAGACATAAAAATTTGATTATTTTATCAATGGTTGCATGTGAATGTTTGCAGGAAAGTAAAACTGCAGTCCACATGTTTAATAACTACTACATGCATGCAGTTGCCATTTAACTTTAACTACCTATATCCATTTCAAACAACACAGATTACATAAACAATAGGTTTACTATGATAATGTCCTATACGATACATATTTTAGGTAATTAACAACGCGTTTAACAAACCCAAAGATGTTACTGTGAAAACTGGAATCTACGATCTGGTGACCGAAACTGATAAGCAAGTTGAAGAAATATTGATACTAGGATTACAAAAGTCATTCCCAGATCACAAGTAAATTATTATGAGTTTTATACATATGATTCTCATTTTATGCATGTGTTACTTATATACACTTCATTGATGCTTTTGGAAAAAGTGCAACAAATTCATGTTTTGTATGCATTGTTTGTGTATTGCATGTAGGATAATTGCAGAGGAGACTGCCAGCAGAGAAGGTCGTCCTTTTGAGCTTACTAACGAACCTACATGGATAATTGATCCAATTGATGGAACCCTTAATTTTGTACACACTTTCCCACTAGTAGCCGTTTCTATTGCTTTATTCATTAACAAAAGACCGGTAATCGGAGTGATTTACAATCCAGTCTTACAACAATTGTACACAGCCAGGGCTGGTAAAGGAGCTTTCCTTAATGGCAACCCAATCAAATGTTCTGGGCAAAAAGGTTATATGCAAATCACCATAAGAAGATATTAAAAATTTCATTCAAACCAGGATAGAGATTTGAAAATGCAATTTGTCCTTTTGTAGAGTTTTCGAAAGCCTTAATTTGTTTGGGGTTACATAGAGATCCCGTTCGGATGCCAGAATATGACAAAATTTTGTTTGCAAATCTCGACAACGTTGTAGGCAGAGTACAAGGGTATGGTTTTGTTTTTCATGCTTTTTCTTAGAATTTTGAATCAGTGAAGTATTCATAATATTTTACGTGTCTGTAATGTATAATTCGGTTAATCAGTTGCCGAGTAACTGGATCTGCAGCGTTAGCTATGGCATTTGTTGCAGCTGGCTCGGCGGATGCTCATTTTGAGAGAGGATTACAACCATGGGACATGGCAGCTGGGGAACTTCTGATATTAGAAGCAGGAGGTTGTGTCCTAAACTTCAAAGGTTGGCAGTAAATTATCTTAAAAACAATTATTATTTTTCAGTAGGTAGTTTTGAACATACGAAAGCTTTGCTAATTATTAATCGATTCCAATTACTGGTTACTCTACAGGCGAACCATTTGATGTTATGAAATCGCAATTAATATGCGCTGCTACAAAAGAATTGGGACTTAAGTTTGTACAAACTCTTAATTTTGATTCTGCGAAAACTTCTGCGTCTCAAAATACTTAAATATATGTCATTTTACGAGTAGTTTCCAGTTCCTCCTATATGAAATACCGCAATAACAACACACGCACATGAATCATTGATAATATAAAGTATTTATATTTTATATACTGCAGATGATTTTTTTAAGTACGTGATTGTGTTTAATACAAAAATAAAATGAGAAACTGAAAGCTTGATATTAGATTATGTACATTATAGTAGGTATATTTATTTTATATACAGATATACTTAAGTGTTAGTTATTCAAATAATTACATGTAAGATAATTGGTATTTGAGATTAAGAGGATACGGGGTTGCTTAAAGTACTATTTCCAACAACGCAATGTCAAAGTGCATTTTTTGTTTGGATTAGAATCAATATATGCATATTTAAACAAAAAGTGGTTACGAACAAGTGATATACAGAGATATTTGATGATTTACTACGTACAATTATAAGCTATTACCATTAATATACGTGTATTTACGTGTATTTATATTTGCATAATTGAATTGTTTCTTGTTTTAGGCAGTTTAACAAATATTTTTACATAGATACATACTATGTAAGTACCACAATAATTAAAACGGGACTCTGTGAAACATAGTGCTTCTTTCATTATCTAGCAAATTCCAATTACAAAATTACTAGGTATTTTTAATTATTTTATGTGAAATACAAAGTAAAGTACAGATTCTTGTTGGAATACATTATATACCCATTACACCCTCACAGAACGAGTATATCACAATACAAATCAGCCATGCTTACTTGGAATAAGTTTTAGAAAGTTGCACGGGCACATTTTATGCAATGATAACTAAAGATTTGATTATTATACAGACAAAATTAGGGTGGAAATATATTAGGACTATGTTTGAGCTAACAAGTAAAAACTAATAAAAGACGATTTAAAACGAATGATCCAGAAACATTCGATTCTGTCTATCCAATCTACTGTTTAATTTCTAGTTCGTGATTTAAGCAGGTTGTAGATCCGATTTTGTACACAGACAGTTTATCTTTCACTTCATTGTTGTTGAGTGAATCTTCAAGCAGCTTATAACGGGACGGGAGAGAATCTCTTGGCATTATTTCATGTAAAAAAGGCAACCATTTGGTATGATCCGAATTGAAAATCTTGAATTTATTTAAGGTTCTTTGAGAAAAGATCGGTTTACAGAAATTGTATGCCATTGTGAACGGCCAAGGAGCATTGACCAAAAAGCATCGTTTCAATATTTCGGGGTAATTAGCTGTGAAAAACAAAATAATGTTCACATTAAAAACCTATAGGTTTAGAATAGTTCTCTATTTTCACAATTGACCATACTATTTTGTATTCAAATACCTTCCAAGTCTTTAAGTCCAGTATACAAAATCTGCATGGCTAAAATAAAATGTAAACTTCGAATTAGCAATTAATTTGTCTTCGATGAATTTACATAATTATACGCAAATACTGCTTCACTTGACTGCATTTTCAAATCAACGGAGCTAGGAAGAATCTGTATTTATAGTAATAAGTTTTATAATAGAGCGAGACAAAAAATATTTATTACTTTCAAAGCTAGCCACTTTCCAGTAGGTCAATTCTTCGAACCCCAGAATAAGAGAAATTTGACTACTGTGAACCTTTCTCATAGCGTCAATGACGACTTCATACAAATGGTAGCGAAATTTCATGACATCCTCCTTGTGTCCACCCTCAATAAACTGACGTGCTGGCCATAAACCTATTTTGCCAATTCATAATTTTTAATTAAACTTTCATCTACAGATATCATTACTGATATATATATAGTGTGTAATTGGGATAGTAGTAAATATTTTGCCCAAATAGATCGACAGTTTAATTTGAGAAACTAGATTTAATCGTCACTCACCTAGTGGAACCCACACCACTGAAAGAAAAAATAGAAGTTAATTTAGGTTACTTAATGAAGCCATGATCATCGGAAATACCTACTAATTAAACTTACGGTTACAAATACCTATTTTACTAAATACTAAATAGTATTCTGATGCTTTTTTGTATACAATTATTTGTGTCCAATTACCTGGATTACATTCACCTAGTTAAGTGTTCGATCTGTACTTGACAGTTACTAATATTATAAACTATTCATCAGCAATCACAGACAATTCTACTAGATAACTACAATATGGGTATCGTGGCTATAGCTATGCTAATTTTGATTAATCATCGTTATTTACCTATAAGTGCAAGGAAGGTCATAAGATGTACAGTTCATGGCGAACTTGATTTTAATAACATGCATAACACTAATGAAACATGTCTTCAAATTCTTGAACATGCTAGTCCCGAATCGACACACACTTATGTGCATATGCACCATGCATTTGGTAGTAGTAGCAAAGTTTTGCATTGTAGTAATATGATTTCGAACTCTACAGTGATTCCTGTGCAAACTTATATAAAGTAATGAAGAAGTGAAAATACAATGGGACATATTGTACGGATACTACATATTATACACATAAGCGATATTACATTAAATCTATGCACGTCCCACCTTTACTTCCACTTTACTACATTCTCAAAATTTGAAGATTCAGATCATGTCACTTACACTTGATTGTGTTGTGTATGTGTGTGCCTTTCGTTTATTATGAATTGTCATCCATGACAAGCATGCAGACACGTTATACTGTACTTGCACTGAATAAATGTTGTTTGGCAACTTCGCTGACTTACAAACACATTTACGAGACCTAATTTCTGCTAATTCTCGTTTTCTTACGCTCACCTCTCGCAGTATATCATACATCCACTCACGGCATCATGCTCAATAAACTCAACTTACAATTAGCCCCTATAGTACTTCTACTTCAATACTTGTTTTACTTGAAGAGTTTCCTACAGCCATATACTCTGTTTACATTTTCCACTGTTGTATTTACCTACCATGACTCTATCACTTATACCAGATGCATATATTGCAGTGAGAACCTACGTCATACACGTTTAAATTTTAACTTCGGATCTCACAATCATGGTAGAAAACAGAAACATGACATATCAGTCTTCCCACTTTATACACTTGATACACTTATCACAAAACGTAATAACGGTTTAAAGCAGATTTTCATGCGCTGCATACATTATACCTACACTTATTGCGTAAAAGTTAGTAAAATGCCTTAAAGCCTTATTCAGTACATGCTAATATTTTTAGGCTAAAATATTATAAGATAACTACATCATTGTTTGATAAAGAGAATAATGTAGGATGAGACTCTTGATAGACTTAATGTAGTGGGTTGGGTCATGGATTTGCATATCATAGACTTGCAAAATGTATCACAGTATATTAATATTATATAAGTTTTATATTTACAAAGTTAAGTAAGTACCTGGTCTTCCTTCATTATCTAAGCCACTAATTTCATAAATAAATTCCTCTTTCAAACACGCAGGTGGTTCCCAGTCTCTGTAAGAGGTAATGTCCATTTCATTCCTCCATTTCAATGACTTCCGTAGCATATCCTCCGCCCGTGTCAAATTCCATTCTCTTGCTACAAAGTGTACAATCAATATAAGTATTCCAGTATTATGCCTACAATTTTCCTGTACACATTAAATACTTTATTTCAATTTCGTACCCCTTAAGAATCGTAGCAACGTCTCATCGTCTAGCTCCGGCTCCAAATCAGTTGTAGCTGCTCTAAGCTATGAACCATGGGATTAAAATTATTAACACTAGTATTTCTTGTTCACTTCACGGGTTTAAACAGTCATAAATAGCAAAAATGGAATAGATTTGAAAATTATAAAGACTTACATCTTTTAGTAAAGATCTTTCCTTCTCGCTTTCCACTTCAATAACCATTTTTACCCGTTTGTTTTTATCCAAAGGAGAATAATCAACTTAAACGAAATTCCCTACTTGTTAGGGAGCTATACTACTGTATTCCTAATTTGTATAGGAATGAAACGGCTGTGTATAACAAATACTCGTATTCGCAATGTAGTTTGTATACAATCACAGATGTATGTAAACTTTGTTACCTATGCACGTTACACTCATATAATGCGAATTGATTAAATTGGACATAGGATATATCCGGTAATTACTAATTCTGGAGAGATCTCACTTATGCTTTCATGAAATAAAACTGGACGTAAACGAGGTACCTTGCAAACTCTTCACTTGTGTCTCAAATGTCTCACTCAAACCAGTCTTTTGTCTGCAACAACTGTATATTATGTGTTGTATCTTTGTTCTCAATACGCGAAATGAAAGTGCAGGTACCTTACAAACTTGGGTTAAGCCTTAAGCCTTAACGTGGCAATAACTCTTTACTCACAAAACGTGATAGCTCAGAATCTAGAACCTTTACGTATATGCAAAAGACAGACAATGATTACTAGCATAAAATCTCACGAATATTATTAGGTGAGGGTGAGTAGGCACGCATTTTGTACATAGAACACGGAAAGTCGATGTTAAAAGTTTAGTTAGTTTCTATGTATTGGGTTTGCAGTTTGCACTATAAGAGATTGCAATTATTCGTCTAGAACCTACATAGACAACACCTATAAGTATGATACACTTCCACAGGATGTTGCACAGTTGCACATGAACATATAAGTAGACAGACTAGGTAAAAGGGATCTGCACTGTAAAAGATTGTTAATACAGATACAGACTAGACGGTAACTGTTCCACGGGAAGCAATATTGTTATGTTATGTATTGCAAAACTTTTACTCTTATTACAGACAACAGACAGGTGAACCATATTGGTGATATGATAATTAATATGATGCATATTGTATACAAATAATGTAAATGAATGGTAAGGGAAAAAATTTGTAATACACTATTGTACCGTACAATTTGTACGTTCATCGTTTACAACAAAAATGCTTCATTGTAAGTGTAACTAACAATTATTTGTAATGGGTTTTACATTTAAAATATTAAAAGTTAAACCAAGAGATAGCCATTTAGGAAATACTCATTGTCAGTCATACACGAAAAGCTGTAAACACACTGATGCAAAACTATGCCAAATTCCTGTAAAAATAGTAATAAATCTACATTGGACTTAATTCGTATGAAACATTTGGTAGATATGCTAGAATTACTTAATAATCATGTTACGGCTACAGTATAGTAACTCTGTTTAAGATTAGAGTTACTAATGTACTACATACAGCATAATATCTGTAAGTTTTAAAGCACTATTAGTGCTAATGGTGCCGCAGGCTAATTGCGGAACATTTAGTCTCGGCTCTGTATACAATATACATACTTCGTGTATGTAGCGTAGGCGTATAGGTAGTTAAGAAAAACACCAAGACCTGATTATTTGTCTGATTTAATCCTTATTTATTACAATAATACTTAAATTAGTCCACAGCTCATTCATGCTTTCAATTTTAAATACCTAAATACTAATTAGCCAAAGAGCTGTTTACAAGTATTTGATACTGTAGGAAAGGGTACTGTATCTCACTGATCCTTCCCTATCTTTTTAACTCATACTTTGTGCGATTATCGCAGGATTTTTGCATTTTTCAAGTACATATTTTGTTCCATTTTGAAAACTGGAAATGCTGTTAGTATGCTGCTGTAAAGTAAACTGAGTAAACTCATGTATCGAGTTTTTGAGTTACACGTGTAAAATAAAGTTCAGACTATAAGAATATTTGTACATTCTGAGTTATCCATAGTAGCAATTCATATCAATATATCATATCATATCATGCATACTTGCATGATATGATAATGTGTGTTCATAAAATGGGTGAGATTATTACATAAAGTAAAAGAATTACAATTAGTGGGCAGTCTGCGTTAAAAGAGCAGTGCTGTGATGGTAAAAAACGAAAGTCATCTCACAATTTGATTTTAACATCGAAAGTACAATTGAATGCCTGGCTACAGACAATTAACCCTCAACATCTCTTATCATGCTACTCACGAACAATTTTTACAGATTGAGTACAAACTTGCATTTATGTGTATATATAACTAACAATAATCACGTTGAATTCTGTATCTACTGTATAATACTTTCATTTTCAGACCATCAGAATTACTTTATTTAATGAACTAGCAGAATACTTTTCGAAATCCAATGCCAAAGAGCATCACTCATACATAACTTTGCTATATAAAATGGTAGCAGTAATAAATATTTCAGGAATTATTATCCAATAAAATATACAAAATATACCTAGGTAAGTATAATCTACACATTTTTAACACAATAAGATACATCTGTCCGTCCCTGTCTGCATGCTGAGGTCGATGGAAATTGATGTAGGTATTTACAGTTAGAATATATCGTAATATTATATCTAAGATACTAAATCTATTTGTAAATTCATGTTTACACGTTTTACTTTTATATGGACCTACACCTATGAAATCATCACAAAGATACAAATACTCGTTTACAACTCTACAGGTGTATTGAATTTGGTTTGATACTACTTGCAATAATCAAAAAGGAAGTAAAGGTCTCAATCTAAAGTTATCAGTATTATATAAAGACAGCATCAATTAATGTTTTTGTTTTCACGAAATACATACTATATATAGATAAATTCATCTCTGCAAGCAATCGCAACCATTTATTGAGGGGAACGAAAAATATTGGTATGTCTAGTAGCAAACGCTGCCAGACCATACAGTCTAAAAAATCCAAATATATTTCTATGAAATGAAATAAAGAAATGTCACCTTCATGAATTTCTCATGCGTTATGCATACTTCTTCATGTTACAATTTACAACTACTGTACAACTCCGAACGAGCATATTGAGATGCAGATTGCGTGCGAAGCAACCTAATTGCACGTTTTGTTTAACCTGATTTAAATAGTAATCCAGATATAGTAAAAGTCATTGCTATTCTAATTAAAATCTATAGCTTATTATTATTTTATTTTACAGTAAGATATTTACTTTTATAACAATACTATCATTTTTCATAGCATCTCCTCGGTGAGGTACTGACATTGTCTTCAAAGACTAAGGTGAAGTCTTTAAGGTAATGCTGCTAGATAGAAACCTTGCCAATTGTTCAGCCACCGCCTTGACTTTGAGTATCATCACACGAATTAATTTAGATAGAAGATACATCTATGTTTTATATCGACGATAATAGTAATTGACAATAGGTTCGTCAACCAACAGTGTCCTGGTACTTATTGTTAGGATGTTAGAACAAAGGAATAAATTACATAGCAATCGTAGTTCGTAGAATTATAAAGGTGAGAATTTTTTCATGTCTAATTCGATAGTATTTGAATAATACTGTGTGAAATCGGGCTAGTTTGTTCAGATTACATTTGATTGTTCAATCTACTTTATTGTACAAGGCAACCTTTAACTGTTAACATACCATTTTAAATAGCTCTGGGAATATACTACACTGTCATCGCGTTTGGTTATATAAAAGACCTTTTTTACATAATATACTAAGCTACATATATCTTGGCCCTTGGGTATACCAACTAGTGTCTAGCGTACAATTTTATGCAAATAAAAATTAAATATTTATGAGTTTGTTCGCTATACTACCTTATAATTACCATTTAACTTTCAATACAATCTTAATTATTAGTTTAATAATAACGGAACCATTTAATCCAGGTATACAGCAGGCAATGATTCTTTAGGCATCCATTTCACCAACTCTGGAAACCATTTTTGTTTGTCGGAATTGTATATTTCCATTTTTCCTGCAGACCGTGCTGTGAGAATCGGTTTGATAAAATTGTAGATGTAAGGGAAGAACCACGGAGCTGTTATTGATATAAAGATATTTGTCAGGATACATTTAATTTCTAATTTCAAAATGAAGTAAAGATTATTGGAGCACTTAAAAAATCTCACCATTGATAATATAAATTTTCTTCAGGATTTCCGGATAATGAAGTTGGAGATCTTTGAGAGATGAATAAAGGATTTGCATTGCTAAAAATACAGAAACACATTAATTTATACAGACCATTAACTAGATTTAGCTATTAGATTTTGGGACAATGATGGCAATATATTATTATATTGTAAGATATTATATCCTGAATTAACACTTAAGCATTGCACCACTGAATTCGTCATTCATAATACATGGAATAGAGTATTGCACTTGGTTTGTCTACCGACAAAAATAAAAAACTGCAATACTTTATTCTACGGTCATAATAAGAATAAAACCACATTGCAGAAATGTTTACAAGTATTTCTTACTAGTGTTCCTTTCCTTGTAGCACGGTTTATTATAATATTCTACATATCCGTAGGTACTGCATATGGTACATTAAATAGAAACAGTTTCATTATAATAGTAACTACTATTACATATGCACTACTAGTGCTTAGTTCAATGTACCATGTGCAATAAATATATTTGTTAATTACTATGTTGATAATAAACAATAATTATACATCTAGTTATACTTATTGTTAGTAAAGTACAATTGTAAGTAAAACTAATTGAAAAGATCAGATTATGTGATGTCTATGATAATAATTGTTTTTATAAACTAGCATCTGATTATGAATGCAGTAACTAATAAAGGTATGGTATTCGTTACAACCGTATAATATGCAAATATTATGAGTACCATGATCCAGATATCAAGTAATCAAATAGCTTGGCTTGTTATATAGCCAGATAATATACATAGTACACAATTTTTCAAATTGTGTACTACTATTTCCACTTACTTTCCATGCTAGCGATTTTCCAATAAGTGAGTTCTTCCAATGCAAAAATGGCTACTAATTGATCTGCGTCACTGTTATTAACGTGATAGACCATTGTCTCAAGCAAATGATAACGGAAATTGGCAACATCTTCTTTTAGTCCACGTTGCACAAGAGCTCTAGTGTTAAATCGCCCCAAAGGTAGCCAAAAAACTAAAGAGAAAAATATCATATACAATATTAAAAATCAAATTTTACTTGCTGATAAAGCGAACGAATATCGATGCCTTAACATAAGAAAATATGCACTTATGATACACAAAGAATGAGCAATTACCTGGTCGGCCTTCGTAATCTTTGCCAGTGCACTCAAAAATCATGTCTTCCGACACTTCGGCTGCCGGTTTCCATTTAAGAAATTTCGACACTTGGATTTCTTCACGCCATTTCAGAGCCTGCAAATCATATATCATATAAGCTTTAGCAAATGTGTTAATGCATTACAATAAATTAAAATTAGCGTGCTTAACATACCAGGAGCACGGTACATTATTATTGTGTACGTACAAATGCTTTATGAATTTTACACTTTGTACATAAAGTTTGGTGTTAACATTTTCTTTATAAAATTGTACCAATTTATCATATCAAGTTTTTAAAACAAAAATTTGATATCACTGCAAATACTGCCCATTATACAGACACATTATAAAAAGCGATGGTTATATATTAAGCATTCTTATTAAGATGTGCTGCACAAAGTACAGGTAGTACTAGTACTACCTTAAATGTGACAAACGAATTTGAGCTACATAATAAAGAAAAATTGTATTAAACAAACCTTTCGAATCATATCTTCAGATTTCACCAAATCATGCTCCCGTGCTACAATGTATATTGGGTAGTATAAATAACACGTATCATTAGAACAATCAGATATTCATTTATATTTATTGAGATGTAACACACATTCTATAGGTAAAAATAGTTTTAAGTAAATATCTGTACAATAAGAAACAAACTATATTATCCTTACCCCTTAAAAATCGGAGTAATGTCACATCATCTTGGTTCAGATCAGTAGTTGCTTCCCTAAACTATTTTATGACTATTCTTAGAATATGGTTACATGCAGACATACGTAGGTATTATATTATTCAGATATTATTAGTAAGAAATAGACCATTAATGCATAAATGTAACAATCAATTTCATATAAAATGTTGGAATTTTTTAGATCCTTTAATCCAATCGAGTTTCAAACCTCAATTGTAATGATGGTATATTGTATTAAATTATCTAAATTGACGTTTACAAGCTTAGGGCTAAAACTTACCTTTTCCAATGCAATTTGCTCTTCACTGTTTTCTACCCTTATCATATTGAACCGATGGACAGGATTAACAATGGATAAATGGGTTCTATCAGGATAAAAATATTTGTTATTATATAAATTGCAATATAGGTATCTATAATTTAATTATACTGCCCTTATCATTATCATACAATACATACAAGCATTTGTATGAAATTATGTAGTAAGTAATTGGTAATTTGCATGCAGGAAGTATTCACAAGGAAAACTACATCAACAGTTCGACTGTTTCTGAGTCCAATTTCCTCAGATTACTACAAGGTGTTAAAAAAATCATACCAGAAATACAGCAGTACTATGCAAATGTCGTATGTACTTGAATAGACGGGCGGAAGGGTAGAAATCTGCTACCACTTCAACTTCTTGCTATCACAAACAATGGGAATTAAAAAATAAATTGCAAAATTTGGCAATGATAGATTTGTCGTAATACGAGTCGCTCTAGCTCAAGATCAATGGAGCAGACAACAAAGTTGAAATAGTGAACCTGAGGATCGCAATCGTGAAACTGAAATGATGTTGTACATTCGATGTTATGAATCTTGTAAAGTTATTTAAAAAATTGACCTGTGTATACTATAGTGCAGGTACATAAATGTGTGATTTAATGTTTGGCCATTCTCATTGTGGCTCACTTAAAGAGTTGTTATTTAACGTGCATTACATGTGCAGTGGTCATCTAAATTGTTAGGTTCTTCAGTTCTCCTCATCAATGGTAACGATGTATTCTCATTCTGTTTGTAATAATGGCCCTTACCATAACGGCCGTCGTGCGACAGTGAACCTGATGCCTAATTTGCTTTTACAGCAATGTCAATTACCTACATTTATATTGTATAATGTCATAGATTTATATAAGGTCTACAGGACAAAAAACCTCACCCCACGCCAAATCTCAAGATATTGACCAATCATAAACTTGAAATATTTGTATTACATAACTCTGCTTGTTGTTTGACTGGTTTGTAAAGAAAGGGTGAGTGTAAATGTAACCTCAGGAATATTGCCTCTGTATATAGATGAAGGGTCACACAAAATGCACAAACAATGCTTTGACTGTGATTATGATTGTGCTTAATGCAAGTGAATTTTTACTAAGCGAGCGATACCGAAAAGTACTGTAAAAAATGATAAAAAGTAAAGTAGTGCAATGACACATACAGGCTGTAGCGATCTGATGTTCTGAAAGTATGTTTGTAGGAATCAGAGTTGAAGGTTACTAAAAGGAAAAGTTCAGCAGTTTGTAAACAAAAACAAACAAAAAGCTGTCTATGTATAGACAGCTTACCTAAACATCGAATTTATAATTTAAGCACGAACAAAATTAAAATAAGATACCAGTTAGAATCGATATCTAAAGCTATTGTTTGAATTGATTAAAAGTATCTACTCCAAATGAACTTGTTTTAATGATAGTTTGCAAATTATTGAATGGGAATATCAGATAAAATATTAAAACAGTTAGTAACTAGTACCTGTTAAGTGCTATTATCTAATCTACCTACTGTATTTATAAATATACCACAATTTTCTTAAAATAGTATATTTTTTGTTATGTAGTCTTCTTATTCTAAATGGCTGAATCTCAACTTTCCCAATTTATAAAATCGCATTTTCAACTCATTTATTTTACTACAAGACATGCATGTCTTTGGAGTGACAATGAGTAAAAGTGATTTATTCATTTAGTGAGTGTATTTGCATTGTTTGCCTTGTTTATGATTTTACACTTCTGAATCATGAATACATTATTAAATGAAAACAACAAAAACCAGTTATGTATCCTACCTCATGTTTAACAATTTCGAGAATTTCTTAATACTTAGGTTGTAGACACTGAATAGTATTGCAGCAATATTTCATGAGCCTATTAGCATGTAGGTAAGTGATTAATAGGTAATCGACTAAAGCGTATCTATATAAAACCATGCTATAAGAATATTAATTTTCTCATCAATGAACTTTACTATGAATCTGTTGTTTCGACCTTGTTTACACTTATCAAATATGTCCAAATGGTTTATGCTGTATACATGCACAATACGAACAAACCATCAAATCAAAATGTAGTAATTCATTCGGTAATCATGTAGGTATGTCTAGAATTAATATTAATTTTTATTCATTCAGCACATTTTGCATATAGGTTATATTATAAATGTAATAAGAATATTAACAAAAGTTGTAAATTCATTTTATAATCATTATCATTATCAAAAACATCATTTTTTGTGTATGTTTGCTAAAACTAACCGAAAAATATAATATATTTGTTTAGTCACAGTAATGATTCATGTTGAAGTAGAAGTGCTTAGAAATATATTGGTTTAGCCTCTTAGATTTGATATATCAAAGTAAATTAAAATAGTTTAGGTATTCATTATAATATAGTTGAATAGGTATACAATTTTGGATAAAATCATCGAAAATTATAGCTTGTTTAGTCTTACTGTTGTAAATCAGTATTTCCATGTACAACCCACGCGCTGAACTCTGACATCATAGACTCGATCTAATCGTATTCGGTATCGTAATGTATATCTGTGCATCCTCCCCAACTGGTTCGTTTACCCTCACAAGGAGTGAAATCCGGAACATTAGCCATCTGTATATGGAAAACATTAATAACTGTGTAATAAGTTTAAAATTAAGTTAATTCTAAATATATTATAGTAATGAGGTGAATCAGGGTACACTTACTGCACTTGCCCAACGTTTGAATCTTGAAGGACGAGCTTCAACTAAAAATGTAAATGAAAAAACCAGCAAAATGAATGCTAATTTAAATGCTAATTTCATGTTGGTAATTTTTTTTTTAGCTCAAGTCTTCTTGCTAGCTTTTAAAATATTAACAGCTTAATTCTAAATTCTCACTTCCCTGTAATCACTGTAGTGTAGTGTACTGTTAAGTCGCATTGACTTCTTTGAAATGAATCTTAAACTCGTAAATGTGCTTCAAAACAGCAAAAAATAATAAGATAAGAAAAGAGTCAAAGTTGTATTTAACTAACGCGATAAGTTAGTCAACAAATAAGCAAACAAACAAGTCAATGTTTAAGTACAAACAGTACAAAGTAACCCGACAATATAATACAGTTGACATTATCTATATTGCAGTTAATATTTGGACGGATGGAATAATGACATTATATATATTATATATGGTAATTTATCATTCATTCACATAAACTTCTACTTTTATAAATATACATTAATTAACTTGTTAGCTACAGAAAATGACATGTGCAAATACGTGCGTAATTTAATGCTATTAATAAGACAATCAAAATTCTATTCACTTTAATGTTCATATAAACTAAACCTACTACGTCTGAAACGTCTGCTTACGACTAATTTGATTACTTCAATTCCAGGAATAGAAGTCACGGTTTGAAATAACGACATAAGGATCTTGAAATTACAATGATAATTATAAGAAAGTCGTATGAAAATACTATAGTATATACTAGAGCGTCTAGCCCAACCCGAAACCCTAGGGTTGGCCCAACCCTATGGGGTTAGGGTTGGGTTCGGGTCACGCAATTATCAAGGTCAAAGGGTTGGGGTCAGGTTGGGTCGAGGTAAAAAATTG
>JAQFYB010004306.1:0-16667 GCA_034694085.1 Pogonognathellus longicornis
CAATTATTTAATGATAGTTTTCAATATGCAATAACCAAAAATCAAATGGGTGAAGTACTGAGTGTGTGGCGACAAGACAGTCGGCATTCAGCATGTCTATACAATACACGGTCAAGCTGAAAAATCGCCAAGCTGAAAAATACGAAGCGGAACCGTACGCAAGCTGAAAAATCGGTAAGCTGAACTGTCGACCAAGCTGAACCGTACGGTCACCCCTATTCAATATTGTATAATGTGGTAACAAGACCTTGATTTAAAATATGACTCAACTCAACACACACAATGCAGGCTCTGTTTTACTTTTAAGCAAACACATTGAAACACCACATTAAAATCTTTTTGAAACGTTGTCATTGCAAATACATATCATCATATGCGTAATGTTAGACACGATTGGTAATATCTAGGACTGGAAAGTTTAGTTTGATGCAATGAACGTTTAAATGACAAAACGAAATCGTTCTCTTTCTATTAGCATTAGGATGAGCAAGTTTGTTCACGTAATTTACATTTAACTAGCAATATTTACCAGTAACAAATTACGTAAATTGCTTACGTAGGCGTATGGAACCATTTACTTATCAGCATTACACTTGTGTCTATGTGGTATCCACAAGACCTAAAACCATACATAGGCCAGCATAAAATGTACTATCTATTTGTATGCACTAATGCACTACTGTACAATCCAATCACCTAAGGTATAGTTGTATTTATTTATAGGAGAAGAGTAGTGCTAGTGCCACTGCTGTTCCGTATCAGGATTCAATTTTCTCTGGTAATGGCACCAAAAGTGAAATAAAGTGAAATAGAGTTTCATACTGGTTGATTTCTATTTCCTGAGGCTCCTTCTCATACACTTCTCGTGCATATTACATGTTCATGTTGAGAATGCCTTATTCTACCTCCTCACGTGGAATGGATGAGTATTTCTGTATTACTTTATTTCATACGATGTGAATTGAATTAGGACTGTCACTTCTCTGGAATGAAGTGAGAAATTTCAGGAAATGTATTGGATTCGAGGGAATTTACTTAATAGACACAATTTTGACTTTCATTCGTTCCTTTAATTGCAAACATGCTGGTTATGCACAACACTACAGTATGACAGACGGAATATACTCAGGCGACTCTACAAAATCCATTTTCACCGCCAGTATCTAAATACATGCACAGACACATGACAAACCAACTTATTTCTTCCGTTGACTACAAGTGTAAATAAGTGAAAATAACGCAATTTGGTATCAATTCAGCTGTACTCTCACCAAGCAAGAAATGCAAACAGCAATATACTGACATTCATACCACCTTCAGTCAGCTCAGACTCAGAGTAAATACAGTTTAATACCTATCTTTAAAGGTACACACAACACTAGAATAGACATGACACACGAAAGAAAGAAAGCACAGTGTTTACTTGGATAGGTACTTTTCTTTTGTATGGATTTCTTGCGTCCATCTTACACCACCTTTTTATAGGCATCTTCATTAATTGTTCAACTTTACTCAAACCCATATTCATGTCTGTCCCAGTCGTCTAGTTATGCATCATTATTACCCACACGCATTTTTCTCCTCCAATCCAATACAATTAACAAAAGCAGTTTACAAGTCAAAGCCCTACATTTTATCATACTCATATTCTACTACACATACAGAGTAGCAGTACCTATGCAATTAAACCACGTAGATATGTTATAGGCATACAAGGTGTGTACTAATTTAGTTTAGTGTGCTACAGATACACTAAAAAAGTCCATAAATACATGGGGCAATGTATGCTAGTGCCGATGATGATGTGTTTGCTTCGCACTTTTACAATTCATTGCCTCCGGTGGTGTGCTAACATGTCTTCTTACAAACAAATAGTAATCATCTGAGTCTCTGGTAGACTTAGTGAATTACCTTGACTCCAACTTGATCTATTCTTGTCCTCGACTTGTTTCATGGAGGATTCGACGACGAGACGTCGTATGTTTAGGTATTATCTTTCCACAAACGAAACGACTAGACTGATTGTGACATGAGCTGTTTTTACCTTTCGTTAACGTACATTGGCTTTGGATCTTAGTCAATTCTCACAGCAACATGACAGAACCACACGCTTTCTTTACATCACAGCTCCAGTCTATTCATTTCATTTAGTTATTTCCTTACTTCATTGCTCTGCTCACTCACTTCACTGTCTCTCTCTCTCTCTCTCTCTTCTACTCCTGTTCTTCTATAGCAACCTCTAAATCTACTGTAGTATTCACAAAAGCGGCTAAATTTCCAACAGTAGTGGTAGTGCAGTTGCCGACATCGTCATTTGCCTCGCTCCTGTTCCCAATTCACTTTGGTTCCTGTCTTTCGGTGACCTACATAAGCAACAACGGGAGAGAGAAAGAGAAAGACTCTCGCCACCAGTATTCCCATAATCCGGCGAGCTACTAAACGAAAACTAGCGTTTCGGTTCTAGTTTAGTGAGGAAGGGCAATCGATTCCCTTGTCCTTCGTAAGCTAGCAACTAAAAACTTCCATAGCGAACACGAGCACATGTATGCCTCTTCAACTCGTGGGCCTTTCCCTTCCTCTTCAATGCTTCACTATATTATTAACCATGAACAACCTTTATATTCCTAATGCTCAATACAAGTAGGCACATACTACACATTACACACACACACACACTTCCTACGTACAAGTACGCATTCCACTAGTTTTATACGCTATTTCAGAGATAGTAAGCAATATACGCGTATACCACATCGAAATTGTAACTTTAAGATAATAGCATTGTGATTGAATATCTGTATCTGTATGCAGGGTAGGTAGTAGGTAGGTAAGTACATTCAAAATACCTTTGTGTTATGAGTTATAACATTGTCCGCACATTGTTTATGCGTGATATATGGGTTGCCTGTCAGTTTTGCTTAGTTAAGAGATGTGTATACCTAGTCAGACTGCAGAGTAAATATGTATGTACATTGTACACTAAGTATAATATGGTGTTCTACTTAATGTATACGCTATGTAGAGATAACTCTTTATATTGTCTGGTTATAACTTGCAGTGTGGATGTTTTGAAAGATGAGTTGGTTTTTGGAATGGGTGGAAACTGTATATATATTAATGTCGATGCTTTTAGAGATATTTGGTATAAATTGTTTGTTCGCCAAAATACTGAGCTGGAAGTAGGTATGGTATGTAGCTGTATGGATCTGCCTCTCGTGTCGTGCCCTCCTTGACGATGATGATGACGACGACGATGGGAAGGCAGGGTCCTCGAGAGATTCAACTGGAGATGAGTGCATGTATAAAGTATCAATCTATTTGTTCATCTTCTTTGCTTACCACCATGTCCTACATATATAGACGCTTCATGAGTGACACAAGAAGCCTGCCAACCAACTCAATTACATTTCCCTGTCTGATTCTCTAGTTTTCCATAGTGACTGACCATATCCAGAAATAGGAAAGTTAAAGAGGAGGTACAGATAGGCGGAGGTGTAGAGAGAAAAGCTCCAAGTGAGCTTTCTATTGCTGTAATATATTAAATATATTAAACTGACAGAGGTACTTGATACGAGAAAATCCGGGGAGAAAGGAAAGAAACCCACCATAGTTGAATGTAGTGTATTCTGCGTTGAGTTGAGTTGAACTGCTCATATTTTGGATATCGAATTAGTTACCTAGCAAGTGAAAAGTTCGACTATGGATACGAATGATGGAAAAGAAGGCTGCATGTCTATTGCTTTGATGTCTGCATGATGTCCTATAGATAAAAAGAATTTTTTACGCGTGAGCTATTATGATGAGCTTACCAGAGAGATCAATAAAACAACCTGGTTTGTTTTCCGTTGACTTTGACTTGGTTAAGAAGCTTTAGTCTGCTCACACAGGCTTATTGGTATTGACATGACTTGAGTTCCACTTTGAGAACGTGAATGGAGAATCATCCATACCACGACAGTAGTTCGTGTACAGAACAGAACAGAGCCACTGTGTGTATAACAAAATATGTGTTTATGTGTGTAATGTATGTAGTTATACCAAGGCAGAGCAAATATGCATTCGGTAGAATATGTTTATCATTTATAATAACTTTGGCAAATAGGTGCTTTCATGTCTACAGCACAAGGACTGCCATGTGGCAAAACTATAACACAACGTGCAATCGTTCAAAACCACCACGAACAAACATACAATGCACAACACACAACCACCATACAATAATTTTACTTCTTGGGAGCTGTTTTTCAACTATAGCAGAACTATAACTGTCCATCTTATTTGATGACATGCAGATCTTATGTGCACCTAGTGGTTTAGTGCCTTCTACTACATGTAATACGCCTTGTGTGTGTAAAGGTATGTGTTGCTGTTCTATGTGTGGTAATCTCTAAACACATCACCAAAATATATTTGCTATAACCGGAGTAGCTAGTAGCTATACAGAGAGCTACAGCTTTATATTATAAATAGGTAGGTAAGCAGTATGTACATGTGTTATAAAGCAGAGTTTGGTATTAGTAGTATTAGTGCCTATATACGGAACAGATGATATTATGAGTGAAAAAAGCACAGAAAAATTTACGATGACACGAGGAAAGAGGAATGACTATTAAATCAGTGCAAACTACAGATTTGTTTGCACTTTATCCTCGGATTATAGGTAACACGTACACCCAAACTACAACAAGGGTAATGACTAGGTAGATATATCTAGAAATAATTATACTTCAAAGTGTGTGTTATGTACTTGTATAGAATATTTTTCTTTTCAAGATTTATGCTTTGAACTACTTTATAGTATCCCACAAGTAATTCTTATGCGTAAGTGTATAAATATTGGTTATAGGGATGCAATGTAGTGGAAAGCATACAATTAGTAATTACTATACACAAGCTGTATAATCTGTGCTGCTGAATTGACACTAAACAACAACGTAGCCATTATAGCTGAAATTTATGAGCTTACATTAGTACTACCATGTAGTAGTACATAATAGAGAGCATATAAAGAATGATAATGATATCGTATCAACTGTATAGGCAAGTTCACAATGGAAATCACGTTAGGATTGCGCTATATGGTATGTACTTGAATATAAATTATTGTCTTAAGTATATCCGATGACAATTTTAATGGTTCAATATAAAGAGAATTCATTTAGAAAAGAAATAATGTATGCATAAAGCTGAAATTACATTTGGTATCTGTACTTGATACACAAAGAGAATGCTATTCTCTATATCACAGTTTAGATTATACGTTCTATTTTGCTAACGTGGTAACACAACGTGAAAACAAGGCTCACCATTCAACATTCCATATAAGTACTTTGCAATGTATACACGAGCTCAGATTTTACAAATAAATAGAGCCACGGCACAGCCATATAGTGTGTTAGTGTTGAGCTGTGCTATACTCAAATCGTGTTGAATCTTTCTCCTCGACCCTTCTTCTCCTTCGCCTTCTTCTTCGGCGAACAAAGTCAAACCAAACTGAGCTGAACAAAGTTTAACGAAATAAACAAAAGTTGTGCAAATCTCAGCAGGTTGCTTATCATCGCTATTATGTGTGTTGTAATGTACTACTTAACTTAACCCAACAGCCTATGCCTAAAATGTAAATAGTTGGGAGATGCTTGAATAACAATAATAAGCTTTCATATAGGACGACGTGTGCGTGCTTTTGTCATGTTTTATTGATCACACTGTTCAGAGCTGAGGTTGAAAGTGCAAATCGCTATATTCAGTGTCATAATTATGCTATGCTAAGCTAGTCTATTTCTATATTCGTACAAAGCAATGTCCTAGATACTAAGGTAGAATTCAATACCAGAGAAATCTAAATGCTACTTTACTTACTCCCTACACCATGTCTTTATGTATAGGATATTCTAATGCAGATAATTGAGACACTATAGATATTTCATGTAACAATAACTTGTATTAGTAACAACCGATCTTTTAATACATTGCACTAAAATTTCTTGGTATGTATTGTGTATGCACGCATAATGTATGAAGCTGTTACTCTGTAGTTATACCTACCTAAAATGTAAATATAAATTATACATTTTTTAATTATTTTGGACCCAACAACTAATTAATATGACAGAATTAATAAATATCCTCTAAATATCAGGTTAAACATTTCTACAGGTACTGCATACTGATGTTAAATAATAATATTATACAATTAAGGTGTTTTTCCGATTGATTTAATTTTTGGCATAAGCACAATGAATAAAGAAACTGGAAATCTTACCTGGAGTATTTGAAGAGAAATTAAAAGAGTTGCCACCAGCATTGACAAGGAAGCGCTTCTTAGAAGTGAGGATAGAATCAAATGAAAGAGAGTGCACGAAACAGGAAGAATTCAGGAAATTATGAGACTAGCTGTGACTGACAGATAAATGCAGACTCAATTTAGACGAGCAAAAAGAGTTGCTTTCCGAAAGTTGTGATGCGACTGTACTGACACTATAACACGAATCTTTCAAACCGGACCGGAGAGAGAAGGATGGGAAAACTGTTCATAAACAACTACACTTTACGTTGCGGTATGTATACTCGTCGTGTTGTGTGAGAGCTGTGTGTGTGTGTGCTCCAGCCAAAGCTATATACAGTTACACACTTTTCCTCCAACAAGCACTAAGCCGCTCTCGTTTCCAGGAAAAGTGCACACACCACACACTCTGCTCTGCTTTCTACACGTCAAGTCACACACAGCCCAACATAGGCAAAGCCCAAGCCCAACCAGTGTCAATCCTCAGTAGTCCGTGTCGCTTTGTGCTTATGGCAAACAACCCAATGCAATGTCTTCATGTATTATAACTACCTAGTACACATAACACAAAGCGCCACTCTGACTCTGACGTTTTTGCATATGTGTATATATATAGACGGTGTATTGCGTGGAGTTGCGTAGGTACACTTACACTTGTGCACAAATTCCTATTATTAAGCTATTCAGGAAAAAACAGCAAGGACTAGTGTAATATGCATGCTCTTACCGTCCTCATGACAGTGAATTTGAAGGGACGTTTTAGATGACAGTACCACTAGACACAAAACTGCGAATAATATAATTGTCGGTAAGAAGGTTCTCTGGAGGTGTCAACACCTTGTTATTCGCAGAGTTTGGTAGTTAGGATTCATGAATAGTTGGAAAGTAGGCTTTAACATATAAATAAATAATCGAGCTCGACAATAGGGAATTAGATAAAGATGGTGACCATACTACTTGCTTGTTATACCCAATCTGCGTGTCCATTCACTTGCTAACAGTCACGTTGCCTGTCACTTGGCTTCAGACAAGGAGTGGATAATTTGTAGTTACAAACTACGAGGGGATATATTCTATGTATGCATGTGTTTAAGTCGACACTATACATACTGCGGTAAAGATATTATGTAGGTACTTCAAATATTTGCAGGAGTATACTATATAGTATAAGTAGTGTATTAAGAATATATAACACCACTGTCATGTAGTAGTCATAAGCTTAAATGTTAGGTACCGTGTTACTTCTGTGCAAAAAACATTTTATTGTAAAGTATTATAAGTTCTAAGTATATACCTAGGTAGGTTTAATGTGAAGATGACAGAGAACTTGAAAAAAATGTGAGCCAATCTACATTTGAACATAATTTATGTAAATGATGTTGGTAGTATAGGTATGTACTCTGAGAATTTGTCGTTACCGTTATCGGGTTTGTTTTCGCGTTCGAGGTTCTCCAGATATTAGATGCTCTACTTCGTGTATTCTTGGAAAATTGTGTTCTCATCTGTGAGCGTGTGCAGAGATAAACGCTGAGCTCATTATGAATCAGGAGAATTGTTCCTGTTTCCAGTTAGCGCGTGTTCTTGGCATTCAGAGCACAAGTACTCCTTTCATCTTTACTCTTTTCCTTTTCCCTGAAAAGTGATGCAGTTGTAAAGTCCTATAGCACCACAAACCTTTTTATCCCGTTGACAATGACAGTGATACTACTTTCTACTTTCCTCGTGGATGCTAAAGTATGTATCTAGATCATCCATCTGCTCTAACCTATTTATAAGTTAGGTGTAGTACTGTAGGACTATATAGGCCTTATACAGACATAGACACCCTACATGTATTAAGGCACGGTTGTATGCTGTTGTGCCTTCTATATTAGTTACCCTTATAATAAATGCTTTCCTATAAAATAAAGTATATCTTAGAAAGCCTATTTCTGTACTTCCCGACTATTTCTAACTTTCACTGACTGAGTAGTCTGAGGTACCTAGAAGGCGAAGTGTATACATTTGAAAGTGGGTTTGGAAAAGTAGAGCATGATGACGTAGTTTCTCCAGGAAGAACAGAAACGGTCCATACACATCGTTTGTACACCATAATGAATGTAAGGGACACAGAAGTCAACCAGCGCCGCCCCTGTGCCAGGCGAAGGCAAAGTCCTCCGATCCGAATTTGATGGTAACAAACTCAACAGCTAGTAAAACGATACATCACGAAGGAAATAGAGCAAACGGAACGAGAAAACCGAAAGGGGAAACGAACTGCCATATGCTGTTCGGCTATACGGCAGTTTGTGTGAGTATTCTACCAGGCAGAATTCTCAAATCCACGGCATCCAACAAACATTCTAGACTGCTATATCGAACTGGCACACGTCAATGCAAGGCTACGGCTACGCGTATGCAATGCCGCTGCTGTGAAAATGCTACTTGCTTTCACTTCCCAAAATATATTATGGACACCATGGCTTTTCTCCGTGGAGAAAGAGAGTAGGTCCTGCTACACTACATGCAATACTGTTGCCATGAAAGAAATGAACAGAACGGAAGGCTACGACAAGAGTGCCGGAGCCGGGTAAAATATAGTTGGAATAAAAGTAGTTGGTGTGTGTATGTGTGTGTTAAGCATAGCCTGGTCTTGATGTTATTTAACACACACGTTATATTATTTTACATTCTCGTCAGGCGTTGCAGATGTATATAATCCAATCCATCCATCCGCATAACCGAATCATAAAGTAGTAAATGCCGGTTTCGTAGGAGCGGTAACAAACAGCTAAAAACTAAAGCAAAAACTGGGGTGTTCCTCGCTTGCGTTTTACTTGGCTTAGTAGTAGTAGCTTTCGTGAATTTTACCTTGACTTGCAATGGCATTGGGAACTGGATTTCCCTAGCATTTATTAACTTTCGTAGTTCTCTTTCTCAGAACAGAACAATATGAATAGTTAAAATGGCAAACGGAAGGGCAAGGCTGGGCTCTACCTTCAATTTTGCTCTATATAAAAAATCTAAACTCTACTATCCTTATCTTCATGTATATTTACCACATTTTACGCAGATGCTCACACAAAGACCGACATAAAACACAAATTATTTCTGTGTCAACCATCAATAAAATCCAAACAGTAAAAAAATATTGCACGCAGAACAGGAAAAGAAGCTTTCGTGCTTCCCGAAGAAAGTACCTACGTTTTAAGTTATGTATTATTCCGTATTTACAGTTTAGGTAGAGGAAGGTAGTTTTTATTTCGTCATGGCACACAAGTACAAACGACATGGAATTTGCAAATCCCTCACGTTCTAAAATCTGCACACTACTGTAGAATATTTAATGACAAATTGGACATTTCCACATTAAACTGATATAATATTCCATTGCATGTTTCCTCTTTATGTTATTTTATTTTAATTCACCACTACACATGACCAGCAAAGACTGCAAGTGTATACTAGCGCAGCAGTTTCAGCATTCTATGTGTACCGATATATAGAAACAATAATGATATGGTATGTTGTGTGTAGTGTAGTAATCGTATAGCCAGAGGCTATTAAACTGTGCTATAGCTTATCCACACTCATATTATACTCTGTAGCTAAGTAGCTACATAGAAAGCAATGCTTTTCAAAGTATATATCCGTATTAATAATGAAAGTTAATAGCCACACTTACGCATGTTGGCAGAATAGGAATAGTAAGAATGTCAAAAATGTTTCGCTTCCGTGATTGTGATCGGAGAATAATCTTGCCAGGAAAGAACAACTGCTATACACACGAAGGTAATATTATACCTACTACATACAAGTACAACACACAAGAACAAGTCGCATTAATAACATCCGCACAAAAAGCAGCATAAAAACTTTGAACATTTATTAAACACACTTTACGCATTTGTTAACATTCAGAGAATGTTCGTCAAAGTTTCTTCCATTAATAACAATGAACTACTAAACATAAGCTACATGTAATACGTAATACTAAATATTAGCAGTAGCCATATACTTATATCATTATTGGATTATCGGAATTATTGTGTACACAGAAAAGCTGAATGACAAAGTGAAGGTTGTTTATAGGCTGAACAACATCCATGTAAACGTGTAGGTCATCCCCATCACATAGTCAGATGTTCCTATATTACTCTTATCTACACTACTGTTGTACAAAACACAAACCAAACGTGATTGATATGCTCATGAAAGTATTACGGGGTTGAAACTGTGCTGTCCATTCAGTTTTTAGTTTTTAGGCAGAAGACATAAAAGTTCTTTAGTTATAGGAATATAATAAGCATGAGTGAACAACTAGTATGAAATGATGTGACCCGATACAAATCATGGTTGAATAATAGCATAGTAACAGTTCATGTCTTCATTTATAAATAGCTATCTACTTGATAAAACAAGTCGAATTTGCTTCGTCGCATTTTATGAACAGCGAAAGCATGACATGAAGTAACGGCGGATCAGTCCATGCTTCTTGTTTTATACAAGGCAAGGAAAACAAGTTGGACGTTAAAATAAAAGCTTATAGTTTGCTTGTTAGTTGCTGGCAAGGGCAGCTTAATGCTGTATTCATGGGTGGTAGTGGTAGGTTTGTGGTCGTATGCTTTTGGACAGCACAGATATATTTGAACTTCAAGAGATTCAGGTGCAAGCCCACATTTCTCACGCACAAGTAATCGTATTTATAAACGCGTAGTAGTTTTATGAGCATGCTTCTGTTTCCTACATAGAAAGACGAAGGAAGGAGTTACCCGGTTCTTAAACTGAACCCGCTGCTACGCCAGAGAACATGTTTTTACACAGAAAATTTTGTGTGCACTACGTGTAGATAGATTACTACGCACATAGCGACCGCTTATTCTCTCTTTCTCTCTCTCCCTCTCTCCGCCAAAAGGAAATCCTCAAAGCACAGTCAATCTTTCACTGTATTTGTCTTATTTAGCAGAACTGCCTTGACATGAAAACGAAATATGCAACTTTTACTACTCTAACTAGTTTAGCTGACTTGGAATAAATTGAAGAATGTGTGACTTTTGTATTCTGGCACTATTTGTAGTAATGTTTATAATGTACTACACAGTACTTAATGTACAGTGCAAAGCAATGTTTAAAGTTTAGAAAAAGGATTACAAAGCAATTGGCACTTCTGATTTGCTTATGTACATTAGGCTACTTTGACATGGAAATATTCCATTGCATTGGTTGGATGATATATGTAGGTAACTGAGTGTTTTAATTGCAAACACTTTAATTGCTATTATTAGTAAACTATTGGTTTGTTGATAGAATGATAGAAAAGCGTTTAATTGGTAATATTAGCATTCTTGGATGTGCAATTAGTGTAATTGCCGTTTATTTCATTATCGATGTTATAAGTATAAGCATTCATACGGTTGCTTAATTCATTAGATTTCACAATTGGTTAGAGTTGATGAGCTCCTGATTGCATGCAGTTGGTTAACTCATCTTTTCCAAACTCTTTCTTGCACACAGAGAGTGTTGGTAGAGTTGTAGCGGAGGAGGCAGACGAAGCAGCATAATTTAATATAGTCAGGTTCGGCTGGGCTACTGCAAAATTCAATTATTGTCTACAGAACACTTACATTAGACGACAGGGCAGGAAAACGCATCTGAAAGTATAGATTATATACTGGTTTATAAGAATACCTCCAAAGCTCCAACTCCAAGTATATAATTTGTGTGCATACATTCAGCACAACCAAGACACAAGCTCACGGATATAAATATTAATGCATTATTTTCGTGAGCACATCACATCCTCGTCTCTCAACTCTCATTTATAGTGTCCATGGTGTTGTTCACTACCACGGACCTTTCATTTGTATGCCAGTCGGCGATGATGGGACACAAATGTACCTTAAACTCTTCTTCCATCTTATATTAGCTATACGTGAATCCATAAGAATTGCTTGCTTGCATATAATATTTCTAAATGCCACATAGCTACATGCTACACATACAATGCCATATTGTGGTTAAATAAATTGTTAGCAGCAGTATACATTTTACAGGAAAATGCATGCATACATTATGCATAATAAGATTACACACATTAACATACTATTACATAAAACAGATATAGATAGGTAGTAGAGGAAATGGTTTACAATAACTTCATAAAGTATAGAGGCTTTTGTCAAGTGCCAAAACGTCTGCATATTGAAAAACACTTGAATTTATGACAAGAAGATAACCACTTTACATTACTGTATATCATACTCTGTGCTATAAGGGAAGCGGTCGCTTCGTAGTCCTGATTATTATTAACATCTTCGCTCAGAGTAGGTTGAAGTAAAGAGAACACACATTTTACATGCAAACAGAGTCACAGCATGCCTTGAAGGCTCAAAAGTTATTAAATCTATTTAACTTAATAATTAACGCTTTCACCTTGTTAGTTGCATTAAAGAATTAATTTTGTCATACAGACGAGGAGTCTCGTTGGAGGTGTTTGCAAAAAAATTATAGTCAATAACGTATCTCCTAAGAAGTAACATGAATGTAAAATTAAAGAGTACAAATTAATTCAATTTCAAATTCAAACGGAGACAAAAGAATGTTAAATACATATTAAAAATTTTCAAGTTTACAATACCACTGCAATAAATACCATCAGACACATTCATCAATATCAGGATGCCACAAGCAATTAGCCAACAACTAAGGATGGAAACATACTTCGTTTATACTGTAGTAGGATGTTATTACAGACACATTGTATAGCAATAGCTATGAGGTCGCCAACGACGAAGCCTCATGCATACTAATTGGTGGATTAGAAATCAGGACTATGGTCGTATAGTATTTCACCTTCTGCTGACCAACATACAACACATACCATAAATCATATGAAGTTTGAAAATTAATTACTGAATCATCTCTTGTGTATGCAAGAGAGACACTACTTACATCAACTAACTGTAGTGACCATTACAGAGCAGGATTTCTCTAATCAAGTCATTATGAATTTAATGCATTTCTTTCGGTATCATAACTATTGATCATTTCATACGTTTGAGTATTAAGTACAAATTGTGGATTGCACTCTGTCTTTAAGTTTGACAATCATTGCATATTTATCACTTACATCGTTTTTGATGACAGCTATAAATTGAAGGCAGTAAAACAAGAATTTTTATGACATCTCTATGACTGACCCTTTGTAATCGCAAGAAACGAATAGTTACAGTTAAAGAGACTTAACCATTTGGTTGTGGTACGTAATATGAAATGTTTTCATTTTTCATATTCGTTTATTTATCCAAATAACCTTAAAGTGAACATAACTCTGATTTGCTTTGTACAATAGTCATAATTATTACAGCGTCAAGAATTATTTGAAGTCATTAATTACTGAACTCTGAATTGTTATTCTTGATTAACCTGTATAGACGGTTGAGTAGATAAGTGCGCATTGAAAACGCAAAGTGACAATCAAGTTAAAATTATTCCCAACATTCAGTAAATAAAATATTAATTAAGACTGGTATCTTGATAACATAAGAATACAACATTCAAGGAAAAGTCTCGTGAGTAAGCTACTGTACATAATGTACATACTAATGTACAACAATGGGCATTTTCCTTAAACATAACTATAAATGCATTTGTTAATCATCATTCTGTCCACACGCAACTGACAATAAGAACAATTTTTCATCTGACATACATAGGCACTAACTAGTAATGTTATTTTAATAATAAAATCTGAAAACACATTTAGTAGAAACACACATAGGAAGTATTAAATTATCGAACTGTGGGTATCAGTAATCATTGTCAGTATAACTTCTAATTATACTTAAGTGCAATATCGACTATGGTTTACTATCATTCTATGAAAATTATTAGAAGTTGGAAATACCAGATCCTTCTAATTCAAGTTTTAGTCCGTTACACACATTCTTAGTTTTAGTTTGTCCATCCTTTCCGCCATTTTTCAGCTGCAGAGAATTCAGTCATTGGTTTTCCACTAACACCACAGGTTCCGATTCCAACTCGTCCATCCACAGTTTCAGGAGAAGCGAAAATACTTTTCTTCTTCCCTATCAGCCCCTTTTTATTCTATTCGGAAAAATGAAAATCAAAACAGAATCGTTAAATTAAACTCTTTTCAGAAACCATAATAAAAATCACCATCACTTACTGAAAATGAGAGCCATTTTTTCTTTTCCTTCTCTCGCTCAGCTTCTTGTTCCTGAACTCTAGCTTGTTTCTTTAGCTTCCTTTTCTTAAGATACTCTTTTTGCTTCAGCAAAGCCTGTTTCCTGCAAATATAACTTCCATTTTTATCTGACTTTACAACAGAGGATACAAAAGAATTTAACAAACAAGTGCAGATGAATACGCAGTACCAAGAGTAGAAATTTTTCAGTTTTTCGAAGGTCACGAAATTTATTATGTTGGTAGAATTAGGCTAGGTACATAAGATGGTCAAATTTAAAAATTAGCTCATACCTTAACATCAATCACTAAGAAAGAAAGGCAATCGAATGGAAAAGATGTTTGCCAGCCATAGTAATACTTTAATTAAAGTATACAATTGTGCAGTACAAGGGTTGGCCAATCTTCTGTATTCTTGTTTGTAATTAATGGTAATGCAATAGGATATAGTCTGTTTCCATCCGGGATATTGTTTAAGGTCAAAAACACAAAAAATGTACTCTTACCTTTCAGCGAGGGATTCTTTCGGAGCAGGTCGCTTTACACCTGAGCTGGTAGAAGCACTATCTCTAGACGGGTGCGAGGTGTCCAATTGCTTCAAATTGGAAATATCTGTCACATCTCCATGCGAATACTGTGGGAAACCTACAGAGACTTTACCCCTATTAGGGTGAACTTCTTCAATGACAGCTTCGTAATATTTACCATCCTGAGACCAGGGAGCTAAACATTTGTCTCCTACCTTCCATTCGATCGGTCCGTCCTTTCCATCTGCAATTCAAAAACAAATTACGAGATATTTAATGACAAAAAACTTAAATAATAATACTATTGTCATTTATACAGGGTGAATTGAAAAAAACGAGTTTTGAAATGGCGATTTAACTTGACAAGGTTAAAACCAAATTAAAATCCATCAAAATCGAGCGTATCGCGAATTTGTTTAACTTTTAAGGCAAAATAACCTATTTTTGAGATAACAAACGCATTCTGCCGGGTGTAAGTGCAACCTGTGCAACCCCTGGGTACGCGCATGTTGCAAACAATATTTTCAAAACTCTGATTTTTTTAAATGGCCATATCTCCGAAAGTACTGAATCTATTATTGCTATATTTGGAAAGATAATAACCTAAACTTTCATTTTATGTACTCATAACCCATACAACTTCCCCCGTTGGGGAGAAAAAAGGAAGGGTCCTCTTAATTAAGTTGTCACGCTGTACAATACCGGTCAATTGTATTAAACAGCAATGTCAAGACAAATTATTATCCTAGACTAACATTACTAAATTACTTGCGGCTAGACATACTTTAAGCTTGTGTAATTTAAATAGAACATTAATTAAATTATGTATTTAAAGTTTTTTACTGTCTTATGTCAATGTCCCTGTAATTCAGATCCAGAACGTTAAAGGTTAAAGTAAACCATATTAATGTCTTTATTTCTTTTTTCAAAATATAATTTTTCTGATGGGAATCAACATGGGAAAATATATGAAGAATGGTGCTCATTTTTCACTATTTTCACTAATCTTTTGGCGTCTCAATATGATGCATTAATTACAAATCATGAATCGGTACTTTGAATGTAATATTAGTATTACAATTACAACCTATTTGTTGCAATGCATGAATACAATTGACTTTGATAAAAGGTTTGTATCCAAAGTAAAATGACGAAATTGTAAAAAATGCTGCATGGCCAATACTTCCTCCTTCGAATTTATTTTCTCATGTTAATTACCATTCCCAAATTCCCACAGGAAAATTCACTTTTCAACTTTAGTTTTAGTGATATTTTTTAGGGTTACTTACCCTAACGTCAAATTGCTTTCGAAAGAATAAATATATAAAATTACGTTCGTCGTAGCCACATTGAATAGGTATAAAAGTAAAAAATATTTAACATTTCATTTAATTGAAATTGAAGCTTAGTATATTTCTGGATTCGTTAAAATAACTTAAGTAATTGCGCATCAAACACATAATAACATCACAGCATTATGTTTATATTGATACTACATTTTTATTTAGTATCGAATCGAACTTATCTTAACACCAGTTGAAAGGAGAGGCATAACATATACAACATTAAATTGGTGTTCCTTTTCCATTTTTACACCACTTTTACCTTTTCCATTTTTACAACACTTTTACCTTTTCCATTTTTACAACACTTTTACCTTTTCCATTTTTACA